>JAOWBN010007302.1:0-22835 GCA_028565015.1 Pinguicula moranensis | reverse complement strand
TAGCTCGAGGATCCAACAAGGTCGCAACCATAAAGAATTTGTTCAGTAACCTATTTCTAGAATTGGGATCAACTCGAGTGAATTCCCCCAATACTTTTCATACTTACACCTCATGCTACGAGCCATCTCAGACAAAAAGGGATCATCCTCCAAAACAAATTTGGCGAGCTGTCTCTCGACCTTGGCCACCTCCTGCATAAGACACAAAATAAGTTAGATTAGTGCCAAAATGACCTAAGTAATCAAAATGGTAAATTATGTTATTTACCTAGAAGAAAATATGGATTGCAACAGTGTTAGATACAGAGATATTCAATGTTACATCGTAGAAGAGCTTAAGGAAGGTCACACAGTGTTTGACCCGAGACCAATCATCCAAAGTAGGGCCAGGTTCTTCTTTCCATCATCTAACACTAAATAATGAACTAGATTATGGTCCTCATCAAGCATATCCTCAAATACAGTTTGGTAGTCCAACATCGACTTAAGCATAATGTAGGTGGAATTCCACCGCATATAAACATCAAGTTGCAGAAACCCTTTCTTCTGCATACGGTTTGACACATCGTTGAAATGAGTCAAATCTCTTAGGTGAAGACTTAACATACTTTACCAGTGCCCTCATCTTGTCCACAAATGGACTCATCTCGTATTGCCCTTCTTTGACAATCAAATCGAGTATATGGGCGTTGCATCTAACCTATTAATTTATTCATTAACAAAACAAAAGCATGGGTGCATGACTGCAAAAAAGAAATCATCATTTACAACTAAAAATAATCAAAATAAGTAACCTGCATGTTTTTGTGGTCCGACATGATAGTACCGGCTGTAGAGCAAAAGCGCTCAATCTGTCGTCTCCTAAAGTCGGCCAAGGCTGAATCGTTGTTCATGGCATTATCCACGGTAATCGTCATGACCTTCTCCAGTCCCTAGTTACCCATACAGTCGTTCAATTATTTTGGGATAGATGGTCCTTTGTGGTCACTTAATCTCTGGAACATGAGTATTCTTTTGTGCAACACCCAACTTGAATCGATAAAATGGCCCGTCACACACATGTAGGTAATGGTCTGAATGGAAGTCCAAGTATCCGTTGTGAAGCACATTCGAGGCTTCAACTCAAGCATCTTCAACTTTAATTTTTGCTTCTCTTCAAGGTAGACGGCCAGGCAGTCTCTCGCAACCGTCTTTCTAGAAATCCCAGGAAAGCATGGTTCTAATTTTTTCAACAGACGTCTAAATCTGAGCCTCTCAAACATCATAAATGGTAATTCATCCAATATTATATGTTCTGCAATGGCTCGTCTTATACCTTTATCATCGTACTTAGCCAACATTAAGTCTCCTACGACTGATGAAGCAGAAGTAGCAGCATCACTAGCATCATGCGTCAACGTCAGTTGTGTCGGATCCATCATCCGTTGTCTGGTCTTGAAGTTATAACACCTTTTGTGGTGAGCTAGCATAGCTGAGATTAAAAAACAAAAGTAATGATCAAGAAACTTTTTCAGAAGAAGCACATCATTGGATGATCATGATCTATTGACTTGAATACCTGAGGTGCCCGATAGCCTATGGTGTATGCCAACTTCTTTTGGACAATAATTGCACTTTGCCATTGGATAAGTTTGATCACGACCCTCAATCCTTGTGAAATGCTCCCACATTGGCAAAGGATTAGTAAGCTTTTGCCTTTTAGGTGGCGGTACAGATGTGGTGGATTGAGACGGATGATCGTGGTCTTGATCAAGGCCCGTAATATCATCAGGTTGCAAGAAAGAGTCATCAGGGTGTTGGTCATCTCGATCCATCAATAGAGTTCACTATATACTGGAGGAGAAAGCTCACAGTGTACTGCAAAAAGCTGGATGAAGCTAATACAAGATCATTTCAATATCATCATATACAAGAATCATGGAAACTGAAGTCCAAATCACCAAGAAATATATATAATTGATATAAGCATGAAGAAAAATCTAAGAGCATAGTTATGACAAAGTTTATACCATCTCCATCTTTATCAAAAAAGTTGGAACATATCCATGAGCACAGATGAGGAATGGATAGGGGAGAAATTGAATTAAAAAACTTTCATGAGCAATAATAAGATTAGGATTAACAACTTATATGAGCACAGTTCAATCACAAGAAGCCACTCGTCCAGAGGATGCTAAAACACAAATGTAATTTACAACCTGATAATGAACGAATTAGAGTCATAAGAATTAGGATTAACAACTGAATCGACTGAAAAAGAACGGTAACTCTTGAAGATAACAATAAGAGCATTACAGTTAAAGCCGAACAGTTTAATGATATGCAAATGCTCATGTTTGGGATCAATAAGAATTTTTACATGTTCAATATAAGCAGCATGTAAGCATGCTACCAAAAATTGTTTTCCACACAGTTGTAGTGGAGGGATAATGAGATTTTTCCTATTAGGCTCAATCTATCAGAACCAGAGATGCAAACAACACAAGCTCAATATAACACAAGGCCTGCATTTCTTGTGTGCTCTTTTAAAGTGCATCATCATACATTTGACAAAATCAAGTGTTGTTCCTCTTTAACATATCTATATAAAATCTTGTAAATTCGTGCATCCTGTCCAAGAAGACAGCATTATCTTTCTATTCTCCAAAAAATGAGAAAAGAAAAGAACATCATGAAAAAAAACGATCAAAGGCATAGAACTAAAAGAAACTTTTGAAAATCAAACCCAAACCCAAACCCAAACCCACAACTCTATGTGTATCAATATATGTATGTGTGTGTACATGGGTGCTTTTTCTCACAATGTATCAATCCTCACCTACTTGGGATGATGTAGTAGACAAAGTCTGTATACCAGATACTAATATTATCAGAAAAAAGTTAAGCAATGCAAGAGATTTGAAATTTATTTTCAAGATCAGAGAAACCTCAATACTATTGCACTAACAATCATCACATTTTTTTAGAAACATCACCAACTAGCGTGATTAATGGACCAAGCAACCAATTAAGGCGAACTACTATTCATTTAGTAGTATCTACCCAATGATTGAGGCAAGATTCTAACTTCAGGCATTTACATAACTGGGCCATCCTTAAACCCATTGCAGATTTTATAGGAACTTCTCGAAAGCACGCCTAAAATCCTGATCCACTCCAGAAAACATGAATATGAACCAACCTTCATTGCATAATCACAGAGCCAGAGATGCAAACAACACAAGCACAATAGAACACAAGGCTTGCATTTCTTGAACCTGAACAAGACCAACACAAATATCTAATTTTCTTACATCATTAGAAATTATCCAACTGCTTCTTAAATTTGAACTGAATACCCATAAGCCCACATCAAGAAGCTTCCCAAAAAAAAAAAAAAAAATTCATCCACGTGATGCATATCAAATAAAGATTCGAGCTTTACTCCCACTTAACAAACAAATACAAAAACTGTTTTTGGAACTTAATGCAAATCCTCACAGACATTGGAAGGAAAAATCCGTTTAGATGGATAATAAACAGTCAAAGAAGCAGCACGGATGTATGGAGCACCTAGAGCGGAGGAATGCCCGAGTTTCAGAGCAGAGGTGAAGAAGCTGTCATTCGCTAATCGCTAGGTTCAGGGAAAGCAGATTAGTTCGGTTCACTAAGCGAAGGTGAAGCAGAAGTCGACATATTTTGCAGATTAGATTTCGGTTACCTGGTGCTGGTGGGTCGCGATTGTAGTCTGTAGACTGTAGAGAAGCTCACGGTCACGAGTCGCAAGAAGAAGAGAACAAGAACAACTCGGCAACTCGCAGCGGCAGCCAGCTAGGGTTGGTGAAAACTAAATGGCACAACAAAACGTCAAAGACTCAAAAGGCGTGTTTTTTTCTTTTCTTTTTTTTAAAAAAAAGTAAAATGTGTTTTTTTTAGCGGAAATAGCGGAATTTTTGCTAAAAACCCTATAAACCGTTACTGCTATCTTAATGGAATCGAAAAACCTATCCGCTACCATTACTGTTACCGTTACCGCTATTACCGCCCTTAACGGTAACGATAATGATAACGAAATTCTGCCAATTCCACTTTCCGTTGTCCACCCCTATATCTGGTGATACCCTTGAAATGCATCCATCATACTTAACAGCTCGCAACCGGCAGTGGAGTTGACGATTTGATCGATGGACGGTAAAGGATATAAATCCTTTATACAATATTTATTTAAATCTGTAAAGTCGACGCACAATCTCCATTTTCCGTCGGGGTTTGGGACGACCACCACATTGGAAAGCCATTCTGAGTATTGAACATTTTCCATATATACAGCTTCTAGGAACTTTTGAACTTCATCCTTGATGATTTTATTTCTTTCAGGTCCAAAGTGTCACTTTTTCTATTGGATAGGTCTTGTCCCTGGAGTGATGTTTAGACGATGGACTGCGACGCTAGGGCTTATCCCAGGGAAATCAGAGGAGCTCCACGCAAATACATCAAAATAGTTTCTGAGGCACTCAATCAAATTGGTTTCGAGATTAGGCTCTAGTTTTGTACCAATATGAGCACCCAGCTTTGGATCACTATCTTTCAACGGAATTTCTTTGTACCCTAGTCAAGAGATATTTTCTGGTTCCGTGATTTGGTACATTTGTGTAGCTTTTTATGTTCCTGTAACCGGTGTTGGTCTTTTTGTGGTTGAGCATTTTTTGGCAGCGGACATTGTGTAACAGATGCTGGCAATCTGGAGATTAGATTTTACATGTCCAATGCCATGTTCCGTAGGAAATTTCATAGCCATATGGTACGTGGAGACGACTCCATTGAGCTGGAATAGGCTGAGTTGTCCTAGTATGACATTGTAGGAAAAGGGGGCATCTGTGCCAGGTACGTGATGGGAATAGTTTTTTGTTGCATTCCATATTCGAAAGTGCTAAGTAGCTCGATTGTGCCCAATGCATTGACTTCAGCACCTCCAAATCCTCGCAGGGAGATGGCAGTAGGGCGAATGGTGGTAGTATCCAGTCCCATTCGTTGAAAGGCGTCTAAGGATAATATATCTGAAGCGCTTCCCTGATCGATGAAGATTTGGTCTACTATGTATCCTCCGATCTAGGCTGTAATGACCATTAGACAGCTATGTGGCTCGCTGGTTTGAAGGTCCTCATTACTGAATTGGATTTGGGGTCCTGGAGGACCTGTTTGAGTGTGTGCTATTTGTTGGAATCTCCTTTGTTCTCTTTCACAAGCACGATGAGTTTCGTCGGTTGCTGAATTTCTCATGATCATGGAAATGCGAAGCTGTTTTATGTTTTTGGTGCCATCATCCTCTTCTCGAGTCCACACATGGCTGTGAAGTATCCATTCAGTTAGATAACCTTCCCAGGCAAGGCATTTTAATTCTTTTTTCAGTTGTCGACAATCTTCTGTAAGATCTCCATTGTCTTTGTGAAATTGACAATAATAAGTGGAGTACTTCCTGCGAGTTCCCGGTCTCATTTCTATCGGAGTGTTTAAAAGGTCGGTATGCTGGATTGCCTTTAGGATTTCTGTAGGGGATGCACAGAATGTGTGGTGTCCCACATACCTTGCTTTATCACCTTTTTTTTTTCAATTTTTTTGATGTTTTCTTGTCTTTTCTTGGGAGTTTCATCCGGATGCCAAGGCTTTCGCTTTGTCTGTGCTTCGATAGAGTCTTTGCCAATACGTGGACACTTTCCCGTTTCTTCATAACGAATATATTTCCCGCAGATGTGACTTAATTTTCCATGGGTGTCTGGGGGGGTCGTCCATTAGGGTTACCGCGAGTGGACCATATTGGAGTCAGTGAATTAGAGCGTTGATTCATATACTAAGGGACAAATCAGAAGTTTCGGTCATGACTGGTTGAATTGATAAATATACTCCCGAAGGGATTCATGTGACTTTTTTTGATATTTTTTCCAAAATAAGTGCACGGCTATTGGGTCAACCCGTTGTTGTGTAGCAAAAGCCTGAGAAAATTGAGTTATCAGTTCTTTGAAGTCCCAAATGGATTCTTCAGGGAGTGACATGAATCAGTTTTGCGCCGCTTAAAAGTTAATATAAATACTCGTCATGCCGCGACTTCTGATAAGGAAGTCATTTCCATGTATAAGATGAAGGACTTCAAGTGCTCGCGTGGATACGATTCTCCAGAATATCTAGGTAGCCTGTCCACTACTGCAGGTGCTAGGGTCATGATTTCCTGTTGAATCTTTTACAAAATGCCTTACTCATGGTGGTGGGCATCTGCTGTACCAGGTCGGAATGTCGTGGGGGCAGGAGCCCAGGCATACTGAAGCGAGATGTTGCTTCCTTAATTTGATCTTGTAATTGGTTCCTGAGATCCGATACCAAATTTGTTAGATTTATTTTTGACATATATTGCTGACCTGTAGAGCCGAAGGATGTAGCAGTCGTCGGATATAACCCTAAAAAATTTTCAAATGTTGTCGGTTGTACAACATTGGCATGTTGGAAAGTGTTGTCGGTTGTTGTTCCCATTTTTTTCGAGCTTTTTGTTGCGCTTTCCATAGACAACGTCAAATAATGTGGTTAGATTGTTAATTGCGAACGAAACTTTAAAAAAATACATTAATCTCAAAAGGACTTTATTTGGAGCATTAATTGCTCAAAGGATAGAAGAGTTTCTCTTGAAATCGCGCAATTACAACTCATTTACTACTTTTATTTTTTTCACCTAATCTCCCTTTTCTCTTTTCTCGCGATTTTCTCCTCCTTTTCTCTTTTTTCCCTCCTCCCTCTTCTCTTCCCCTTCTCTTCCTTTTATAATAAGATTGGAAGCTTCGATTGATAAATTAAGGCCATTCTCCCGTCTGCTTCACCACCTCTGTGTGATTTTAAAAGGACAGCTCTACTGGGGCGTTGAGAGGAGAGCAAATTCCTTCAATTTCAAATGTGCTTCACGGGATTGATTCTTTCCATCGGTACTGTCCATTTTTGCCAATGGGATGTAGGTGATTTGTTATAAATTCGCAAAATGGGCTCTCGTAGGGAGTGCAAATTTTTAGATCTTACTAGGGGAAGCGGGTTTTTGTTCTTAATTAAATTAGATGATTCTTTTAACAATTGTTATTATACCTGTACTAGAATCTGGTTTTGCTTCTCGTGTTTATTTGTCATATCAGATTTCTCACCCGAACCCTCTCCCCCTTGAAGTGGATGTACTTCAGTACTTCCACTTCATGTGGTACTTCTTCATAACCAAGCTTTGTTTATCCTCTTGACACAAAAGGTTTTCGCCACTCGTCTAACTGTATCTTGATCGGGTTTCACCCCTAACTCCTCCACCTCCATGTCAGCAAACACCTGCATTTGGCATTTGTACTGTTGTTAAAATTCATCAACCAGAAATAATGTAACGTCAGATAGCCTTTATTCATGCTTCGAATTCAAATATCAGACAAAATAAATCACCTCTATAACATTACTTGGCATATTATGATGGTCATGGAGGGAAATCGTCCTTGAAAACCTCTTTGAGATGGAGCATGTGCATTCAAGATTATGTTCCACAACATTTTTGCTTAATCCACCCTCCCCTCCATGTGTACGCCAAAAGAAGGCCAACATAAGTTGCCATTGTTGCTCCTTGACCTTTGCTCAACATCCACTTGCTCAGCTAATGGAAATAAAGGTATTAGTGAAAGCGCCAAGACATGACTGATTCACACAGGAGAATGACATGCACTTCATACCTGAATAACCCGTCTCCACTGATTCCTCTTAGTCAAGATTCTTAACGCCTTCGCTGCAGCTATTAGTGGAAATTCCGTTTCCCATGCTATCTACTTATCTAAACAGCCATAAATTGCCTCTTTCTCATCAGGGAGTCTTGATATCTGCCAAGTCCATGGAATCCATTTGACTGTCAAAGCAGTTACAGATGACATAAAGTTATGCTATAAATTAATTAGTTTTAGTAAAAACCTAAGAATCAAAGGCAAATAATGCATACAATTCGAACAAGACTCAATGCCTTCTGTCCTGAGTCGGCTGAATCTTTCTTCTGCCACAAATGGTGCTGCTTCTTTCCAGATTTCATAATAATTTTCCTGCAATCTGATGCCAATAAGACGTTCTCAACTTATGCCGACGGACAAGAAACAAAAACAGTGGTACAAAAACAAAAAGTAATAAACAGAAACTCCTGTTAAAAAATAATCCCATCAGTTAGAATACAAAACACAGCAGTTTTTTTCCAGAATTCTACTTACACACACAGCTATTAGGAAAAGAAAACCACCTACTTCTCACCAGTGTCGGATGTAACTAAAGCCTCACTGCTCTTCCCACGTTGTTCTTTCACAGAAGAGATGGCCCTCAACTATGTTAAAACCGAAAAAGTTAGAATTTACATTTCAGAATATAGCTCATGATAAAACACAAAAAGGGACTGTGCCAAGTGATGCATACAAACTGAAAAATGCAAGGCCAAAACTTTTAGTCATGAGAAGAAGAAACCATTGTGGGCAGGGAAATAATATGGTTGGCAAGTAACCTGATTTTGCGCCATAGAGCAAGAGGCATCAGAGACTGAACACATCGGGAATTGTAAAATAAAATTGAGACAAACGAGAGAAAACTTCTTGATATATTATTGTACTTCTCAACTGGTTACATTCGATCTCTATTTATAGAGATCGTATACAAAGCATGTAAAATAGCAATAAATGCAACGGCGTGTTAGCGTGTTTATTTTCTTCGCGTGCCAAAACTTTCTGTCACACCAAGTGTCTGCGCATGACTTTCCTTACACCCAAATGCGCATGAGCAATCAATGCTCATGCTTTCCATCACTTTCCAACATTGGGTTTTGAAGTAACACCATTCAGAAGAAAATTGATGGCCACCAACAAGAAAGCCGAATATGGGCAAACGTAATATATATTCTTCAAAATGAATATAAGGAGAAGCGAAATTAGTATCTGATTACGCAGAATAACAAGGCACAATTCGAGCCACGTTCCAATTCTAATACCAGAAGAGAAGGGAAAAAATCAACTTGAATAAAGATCAACCACCCGAGGACAATTTACCCAATGACTATCGAGAACCAAGACCTACCTCTGCAACCTCAGCGAATTGAAATCACTCGATGTCGATAAGGTCTTCCAGAGTATGATGAACGGGGATTTGGAAATATGGTGCTCTATTCAAGTGCTGGCGGAAATGAGATCCCGAAAACTAATGTCATAATGTGGCAACTGGCTAGTGGGAAATGATATAGCGCAAGAATTCTAATGCAACAATTCACAAGAACGATGGATCCTATTAAATACCAAATGAGAACTGATATAGCGCAAAATGTTTTGGCAATAATTCTATAAGAATGGTGGACCCCGAGTGTTTAACATCAATCCCCACGTGTTAAACACCAATCTCAATGGTTCATCTGGTGTTAAACATGCAGGGTCCACCATTCTTGTGAAATTCTTGCGGAAGATTTCTTGCGCTATATCAGTTCTCATACCAAATGGACAATTGTGATTGATCTTTAATACGTGGGAATTAGTGTTTAACATGCGGGTCCATCATTCTTGTGAATTCTCGCGGTAAACCTGGCTAGTTGTTCATACAATGTCATCATTCGATTTTTCCGTAACGAGACCGAACATAATTTTGAATAATCATAATTGAATTGAATTAACTAATCAAAAATTTTGGATTATTCGATTATCGAAAATAATTGAAATTTTTTATTATTAATTTTTTTTATAAAAATAAAATAATGAATGTAATTAGTACTTAAAAAAATTATTAAATATGTTTAATATTTATAATAATAATTCATCGGACAAGTAAAATTGAAAGAAACGATTTCCGAAACACAGAATAATTAAATGTCAAAATTCAATAGTCAAAATTAAAAATTTAATTATGCATTATAAGTTTATAAGATAGAGAAGAAAATAACATCGTTTTAATGGCATCGTTTTATAAACAAAAAATATAAAAACAAATCAATTTTTCGTTATAATTAAAATCGAATTGGTTTAAACCGAATCGAATAAGGTTCGATTATAACATTTTATAACTATAATCAAACTGAATAATCAAATTTTTTCCGATCAATTAACTTTTTTTTGCTTATCCTGCCTACAAGTTGAGAATCTTTACTCTGTAAGGGTGGGTTTGGTAGTCGGATAGGAGTAAACCAGGTTCACGGACTACTGTGACCCTAAATGAATCAAGGAGGAGGTGATCCTATCCACCCGATTGGTCAAGGATCGAATGGTAGAAAAAGTAGCTTGTTTATCTCATGAGAGCCGTCCATCTACAGATCATCCAGAGGAAGAGAAGAGAGGGGTTTTTCAATGTTGAGGTCCAATTGAAATGAAGAGAAGGACCTCGAGTGATGAGTCCTACAAGAGATATTGAGCCCAACAAAATGTTGCAAGTTTAAAGCCCTACAGAGATTGAAATAGTAACAGTAACGTATTACAACTACTACTACATTTTGGACTCAATTACATTCAAGGGTGAAGTTGCGAGAGTGAAGGGACAAGACTAAAACCCAAGATACGAGCATAATGTTTATTGAAAAAATTTACTGTTAGAAATGAGGTGCATCCCACGTATAGTACATACCTGCTAAAACCTCCCGAGAAATGATTTAGCACACTAATTTAACACACTAAAAATACACTAATACTTGTCACATCAGATCCAGTGTGCCCAAAAGTGTTAAACACAGAAAAACGATTGATCAAACCAGTGGACCCACAGCATTAGTGTGTTTTTAGTGTGCTAAAATTAGTGCTCTATATCACTTCTCAAACCTCCCTCCCTTATTTATAAAATAGTATCCAAACACTGCGACAATGAATCCTAGAGAGAAACTCTCCTCCATCTCTCTAGATTTTACCTAAAAGCAAATTGCATAACAGTATTATTTCCTGCTACCAACTGCTTATCTACATACTTCTTTCTGCTATCTCTACAAAACAACAAATTGTGTTCATTGAAGTTTACCAGCAAGGGTTACTATGCAAATTCTTTAAGAAACAACTTCAAATGCAGCAAAGGATCCGAAACTCCACCAAAACTCTGCTGAAACGTCTGTTCACTATGTTTCCCCACCAAGCCAGGTAGCTTCACCTGCTGATATGGCTGGTACGGCCTCTGGGCAGCAACAATCATCATCTGGGCTGGATGAAGGGTGGAAAACGGTGACAAGAAATAAAGGCAAATTGAAGGCACCTATTGTTCAACATATCAAAGGCAAAAAAGAGCTATCATGTTATATCAAAAGGTTGCGGGAGGAAACCATATCATACCACGTTGCTAACCTTCCGGAAGGGTGGTTGAGGCAAGATTTGGAGCAGTACTTTCTGCGCTTTGTCTATGTGCGAGATGTTCACATACCACCATATCCAGACCGTCTAGGAAGAAGATTTGGCTTTGTAAGATTCTCACCTAATGAAGCCGCCAGGAATCTGGAAGGTAAACTGCACGGCAGAATGGTGGGCACATACAAACTTGCTGTGAGCACAATCAGGCCAAGCAATTCTCCTCAGCAAATTAAAACAGGTAGTGCGTTGGCTGATAAGTCACAACAGGATAAAGGGTCCAAAGCCAATCAGATAGTGTCTACTGAATTAGCAGATACCTTCAAAATGAGATTCATACCTCGGCCGGAGGAGTCTGTATGGCTTAAGAAATGTTTGATTGCGTAGTTGAAACCTCCAGCATGCCCCGAAATAGCGAAACAAATATTGAAGGATACAGGATATGGAGATGTACAAATATCCATCATGGAAGGAGGAGAAATGCTAATCACTATGCAAACATAGGAATTAAAGATAAGCTTGTTCACTGATGAAACAAGATGGCTGCAGCTAGGGCTCACCAAGGTTCATGATGGCTTCACCAACAAAGGTGTGGGACGGGCTGTGTGGTTAAGTATACATGGTACTCCACTTTCTTGCTGGAACAATCATGGAGGTCGCTAGCCAAGTAGGGAGGAGCATCAAAGTAGCCTCAAGCACACTGGACAAATCTAATCTGAAGGTTGGTAAAGTATTAATTGTGACTGATTCTGCGGAAAGAATTTCTAAAACGGCAAAAGTGGAAGTAGGGGAAGAGATAATCAGTTTACTAGTGCAAGAAGAAATCCCCCTGCCTCCCCCCAAAAATTGGAAGATCAAAACCACCATGCTCTCAAGCCAGAGTGCTCAATTACCTCTTCAGGAAGATGATTTTTCGATCCTTGCTCCGGCGGACGCAAGCAAAAGAGGACGATCAACAACCCAAGTTCACCAGAGCGGAAAGGGCGGGTGGCAACCACAGGGGCGGCCAACGGCTATATTCAATCGACCGTTGGAAGAACTGACAACAATTACAGAAAAAGACAATGAAAGTCAGGCGGGTGACGTATTCCTAGGTGGAGCAGCAAAAAAAGTCAAAACTGCAGAGAGCGGACAAATTTTGGCTGTCGATAAATGGTCGAGAAGCCAATCTCTAGATGCATCCCGCAGTAAAATTCTCAAAACTGTGCCACTGGACCAAACAGTTTGCCTTCCTGGGCTATTATTCCAAGTGGGCCAGGATAAAATGATAAGAGGAAAGTGCAATTATGATCTACAGGAGTGGATTGTGGCTACCAGGAAGCAAAAACAGGAATCTGGACTAGGTAAATCCGAGAAACTTGGGTCAAAAAATAGCATTGAATCTGTGTGGCAGGAGAAAAAGATTGAATTGAATCTGTTGTCTACTGATCAGGCAGGAGGAAAAGATTGCACCATAGAAGTCCTGGAAAAGGGCTACAATGTGGAAAAAGCGGAAAAGAGGCTACAAGAAGGGTGGTCTAATCCTACTCCCTCCGATCGGGCGTCACTTGAGGAAGCAATAAAAAATTTTGATGTTGAGTCTGATGATTTACTAGATGGATCTCGTAGTCCAGTGGGCCCGCGGGCCACAAATCAGAGTGAAGCCCAAAAACTAGATTGTCTAAATATTGAGAAACCAATTAACCTTGATGGGCCCGAGAAAATGAACAAGGAGCCCAATCTGCGTCAAGACAACCTGTGTGTTGAGGTAACGGGCCTAGGCCCAAATTCAGATTTATTTTTAACTAATGAGATGAATATGGTGCACGATAAAATTAGAACAAAAAATAGGGAAAAGAAACTCACATTGGAGGAGAATGCCGAGTGGCAGCGAGATAGGTTGCGTAAGACAACCGAATATTACCGTGATATGGCGATTACTCAGGAGAAGGCGAAAATGACTCGGAGGGAAGCAAAGCGAGCAGCTAAAACAGCTAAGCAATCTAGGGACTCATCTTTTTTTAATGACATTGCACGCTTAAATGCTAAATTTGATGCATTCCTAAACTCTAAGTATGATGCATTGAAAATTATTGAATTAGGTAAGAAAATAGATATGACTTCGAATGCCCCTATTAGTGAACTTCTAACAATAGTAGATCGATTAGAAACTCGTGATAGAACAAATATTGAGTTGATAAAACAACGTTCTGAATTGGAAACTTCTGAAAAGCCTTGAGTATGATCATTACAACCTATAATGTAAGGGGATTGGATTGGGGGATCGTAGGAAAAGAAAGGACATACGAAATATGATTCGAAAAAACAAAATCCAAATGCTTTGTATTCAAGAGACTGAGTCTGATTCTATAACGTCCATAGACTGTAGTTAGCTATGGCCATCGAGTCGCTATAATTGGAAGCCGAAAAATGCGATAGGAAATTCGGGAGGATTGCTTTGCATTTGGGACCCAGAGTTCTTTGAACTAGAGAATTGTTGGGAAGCCAATAGTATGTTAGTCATGAAAGGTCAGTGGGGACCGGCGAGGAAGGACGTAGTAATAATAAATATCTATTCTCCTTGTGAACTACCTGCTAAGAAACAGCTATGGTCAGATATTCTAACCATGCTACAGCAGGGCCCTCATGAATTATGGTGCATATGTGGTGACTTTAATGCAGTTAGAAATGTGGATGAAAAAAACCCTCGCTTGAGTACACCATCAAGTGAAATGCGAGAGTTTGATCAGTTCTTGAGACAAACAAAACTCGTAGACATCCCACTGCAAAGACGTCAGTTTACGCGCACAAATGAAAGCTATACTTCGGCAAGTAGGCTTGACAGATTTCCACTCTCCCCAGAGTGGCTCTTAATATGGCCGAATTTACACCAAATAGCTCTAGAAAAGCAAACATCTGATCATAGACCGATAATGCTAAAACAAGAAGCATTAGACTGGGGCCCAACCCCATTTCGTACACTGAATTGTTGGAATGAGGAAAAAGAATTTGAAGGTTTTGTGAGGACGGCCTGGGAAAATTCCACAACTAGCAGAAGAAATGGTTATAAAATACATGAAAAATTAAGATATTTATCTAGAGACCTTCAAACCTGTAATAAAGGTATTTTCGGGCATGTGGGAAGGAATATTGAACTAAAAAAACAAAAAAATTGCCTCATTAGAAGAAAATACAGAAACACAACATTTATCTGAGCAAGAAATAGCACAACACAAACAGGATAAAAAAAGAACTACAAGTCTTGCTCCTAAGACAGGACCGAATCTTATACCAAAAATCCAGAGCGATATGGCTTAAGGAAGGGGAGGGTAATACAAAGTATTATCATGCCCGAATAAAAAGAAATTTGCAATGGAATGAATTTAAAGGCCTAAACATAAATGGTCGTTGGGCGGAGGATGTAAATGAAGTAAAAGCAGGGATAAGAGAGCACTTTAGGAGGCACTATGCTACGGATTATTATGATAGGATTAATCTGGAGACAGAAGCACCAAACAAAATAAATGATTTGGATAACGAAAATTTAACCAAGCAATTTACTGAGAAAGAGATACATAAAACTGTTTGGTCTTGTGCCTCAAATAAAAGTCCAGGCCCTGATGGAATCAACGTTTATTTTATCAAGCGCCATTGGCTGACGTTAAAATCAGACATCTTAGCCTTCTTTCAACAATTCCACGAAAAAGGCAAACTAGTGAAAGACATTAATTACACACATATCATACTCACTCCAAAAATCACCAACCCATAAAGGATTGAGTATTACAGACCTATTTCCCTGGTCGGATGCGCCTACAAAGTTCTAGCAAAGGTATTAGCAAATCGTTTGAGCCTAATCATCTCAAAAATAATCTCCCCCTACCAGACATCATTTATCAAGGGGAGACAAATCATGGATGGGGTAATAATCGCAAATGAAATCATAGAAGAATTAAAAAGGAACAAACGTAAAGCTGTATTCTTAAAAGTGGACTTTGAGAAAGCCTTCGACTCAATTGACTGGGGCTACCTCACAAGGATGTTAGAAAAATTTGGGTTTGGAGAGAAGTGGCAAACTTGGATGAAGGAATGCATCACAATAGCGTCCGCCACGATGCTTGTGAATGGCAGCCCATTAGGTGATTTTCCTCTGCAACGGGGACTACGACAGGGAGAACTGCTCTCGCCTTTCCTCTTTCTTATTGCAATGGAAGGTCTTCATTTAATGATAGACAAAACAATAAGAATAGGGAGGTAGACCCCTCTAAATATCGGGAAAAATAAAATCCAAATGTCCCATCTACAGTATGCAGACGACACTCTCCTCTTTTGTAATAGAACGGAGGAAAATGTTAAAACAATGAAGAGCTTTCTGAGACTCTTCGAAATGACATCTGGTCTAAAAGTAAATTTCTTTAAAAGCTGTGTAATAGGGATTAATTTTCCGAATCTGGAAATAGAAGGATATGCGGATACCCTCAATTGCCTAATTTAAAATTTCCTCTGATCTACCTTGGTCTACCTTTGGAGCAAATCCAGGGCGTAAAGAACCATGGAAACCAGTTATAGAAAGAATTCAAAAAAGAATTAAAAGTTGGGAGAATATGTACCTTGCATTTGGAGGTAGAATCTCACTTATCAAATCAACACTCACTGGTCTAGCAACTTATTTCCGTTCGGCATTCAAGGCACCTAAGGAAGTAATTACAAATATACGTAGGATACACTCAAAGTTCCTATGGGGAAGGTCATCACATGACAATAATGCTATCCACTGGGTAAAATGGGAATTAATATGCCAAGAAACAGACAATGGAGGATTGGGAGTTAAGAATCTTGAAATATTCAACATAGCCTTGCTAGGTAAATGGATATGGAAGATCATGTCCGAACCTGAAAATCTTATTAGTCAAATAATGCAGTCACTCTACTTGCAACCAGAAGGACTGCATCGTGACTGGACATCAATTCTACCACCTGCCCGCTCTTCTAGATGGTGGAAGGACATGTGCAAGCATGTTTCCTCAGCATTCTGGTTCAGTGGTAATCTTAGGAGACACCTTGGTAATGGGGAGGATACACTCTTCTGGCACTCCATGTGGACGCCCCTAGGTTGTCCGGTGGATGTTGCAGACAGACTATACTCCATAGCCTCGGACAAACAGTCTACCGTGGCTGCAAAAGTGTGCACAGAAAGCAAGGAGCTTACCTGGTTGTGGCACTGGCGCAAACCTTTATTCACTAATGAGTTACTACTAATCCCAATTTTAGAAGCTCTTATCGCAGGTACCCAGTTGATACCGGATGAGAAAGATAGCTGGAGATGGAAGCCAAACAATGGACAAATCTATACGGTAAGAACAACGTATATAGCTATAACTAACTCTATGAGCTCTGTTTTGCAAGATCAGACAGCATTAGCTGCAAGCTGGGGTAGGGGATCGCCAAGACGAGCGCAGGCCTTCGTATGGAGATTGATCCAGGAACGGATAGCTACATTTGACAATCTCCAATCTCGAGGAGTCCTTACATCCAAACGTCCAGCTCCAGGGTGTGCATTCTGTCAAAGAAACGAAGAAACACTTTGCCATATATTTATAGAGTGCAGCATAACATATGGTCTTTGGCAGAGGCTCTACCACTGGCTAGGTTATGCCTACATAGGAAGCAATAATCCAAAACACCATTATTTGATCCATTTGGGTATGCTAAAAAGGAGAAGATGATATGAAATTTGGAAATCATTATGGCACAGTTTGGTCTGGGGCCTATGGAAAGCTAGGAATAAATTTATATTTGAAGGAGTATCTCCTTGTATAAACTCTATCCTAGACTTAGAGTACACAAAAATATCTACATGGATATGGGCAACCACCTACGATAGACTAGAGGTGGGATTTGTGCTAGGTGATTGGCTACAAAATCCACACCACTGTATAAACTTATCATAGGCGCAGAGACGTGAAATGTAACTATTCTTTTGGCGTTAACCAATTTTTAATAAAAAGATGAAATTTACAGATAAAAAAAATGAGCTTAGGATCCAGCATATCCCATCCGAAGCCCGATTACTCATCCCATCCCTAGAATCCTAAACCCTTTTCTTTTATTCCTTTCAAATACTGAAACAGGACAAGTCCTTCCTCACAAAGAACTTATTGGTTGTTCTGGTCTCTCAACTCATTTCTAAAACCAGCACATCGATCCAACAAAAATGGGATGGGTTAGCCCACATGCCAACCTCGAACCTTTGGTTTTGCTCATAGTGCTGGGATCTATTAAGAAAAGAAATTTCTTCCCACACTGAAAATGAGTAATAATTGTCTCTATGAATATGAACCTCTTGTTAGCTCCGTTCATTTTTGTTGTATTGACTATGGATCTATATTTATGTTGTACCCATCCAATTTCAGTTCCATGATTCTTTAATACAATCAAGAAAGGAAAAATGGTGTCATCTGAAGTAACTGTGAAGCTATTACAGAAGGGCCACTGAAAACGGTGAGAATGATAAATTTCTAATTGATGGCTTTCCAAGAAGTGAAGATAACCGTATTGCATATGAAAGAGCTGTAAGTTCTTCATCTTCTAATGGTAATGAATATGTTGGCTAGTTGACCATAAACTATTCCTGCCTTGCGCGAAATATGCTGGCAAATATTGTGCTTTTCATTGACTGCCCTGAAGAGGAAATGATTAAATGAGTGCTAAGCCGTAATCAGGTGGTTCTGTAAACCTAATTTCTTGAGTGCGAGTCCTTTCTTCTCTTCCGTCCTTGAATGTTAGTGTTTTATTGGGTAGGGGCGAATTGATGACAACATTGATACTATCAAGGTTAAGGTCTCGTACATGTTACCCGATACCCCTACTGTTGATGTATTGAGCTTAATGAGATAAAGACCCCATATAGTTGGATGGGGTGCGGGGGCGGTAGCTCTCTGAGCCGAATTGTGGGGGGCAGCTGCCCCCGACCCAAATCGTGCACTCTGTTATTAAAGAATGTGTCCATTAATTAATGGACAATTTTGATTAGTGACGGGAAATTATAACTTTATTAGAATTTTTGCATATAAATATTCTCATTCATATTGTACTCTGTATTTATATTACAATTAAATAAAGAACCGTAGCTTGGGTGAATTTCACACTGCTCAGGAAATGAGGAAAAAAATTGCTCAAAGTTCGTTTTGTATGTGTGAGCTTTGTTTAGCTTTCTATGTTGCAGTACTGGTTGTTTGCTGATTCATTTTCTTGAACTCATTATAAATCTAGTCATTCAAACTTTCTCAAGCATTGAATGGTTGTAGATCGATGGTCCTGGATCAGAAGATGAAATATTTGAAAGGCCAGGGTTCGCCCAGTTTTTGCTGCAACAGAGGTACTAGTATATTTTGATGCTTCGTGTTTTCTGGAGACATATGATCATACAAAAGTCTTAGTTGCTTTTGAATAGGGGAAGCCGAGCTCAACTCTAGAAGATATTTGATAATCTATTGGGGAGCTTGCTTTGTTATTCTCTTTTACAAGTGTTTTCAGCTTCGGGAAATGTAGATCATGAAAAGAAACCTTATCTAGTAGTTATAGTTTCGTCAACATCCAAACAACATAACACAACGTATCCAATATATTTTCAATTAAATTGGGGTATGGTGGGTCAGATATACGTAGTCTTACCCTTATAATTATACAAAAAGATTGTTTCCGTTGCGATCCAATATACATTGCGTCATTTGATGTATTTAGTTCCAAAATAGAAGCGGTGAAATTTAATAGAGTCATTTTGATCTAATCTATTATTATTATAAAGTTAAAAAATTGTCAATGATGACTCTTCCAACTCCATTTGCAATAGATACTTTTCCCCAATGTGGAAAACGCGCTCGGTAGAAGATAAATCATGGCTGAACTTATTTTGTAACTTTTAATCTGATCTACACTAAGTTTAGCCCTTGGCCGTTGTGGTTGCAAGTTGTTTTGCTAATTAGGGTTGGACAGTGGACTCCTCCGTAACAGAACCTGAACTATTCTCCTTATAATTTTCATAATCCTAGTAAAGGCTAAGAGAGTTGGTGAATAATTTCACCTTTGAGGCTGGCTTAATGATGTCTTGAATAGTATTGTCTTAAATTTTGTGGTAATGAGTAGAAGCTTATTTGCACCAACTTTTACTAGCATAAGCTTGTAATGATGCTCTTCATGGCTGATGACCTTATGAAGAAGACTATAGTTTCAAACAACAGAAACAGTCTGTGACATAGTTGACGCTCACTCAGTCCTCGGGCCAAAGGATGGTTATGGTAGCATTAGTTGCGTTGTTTGCCATTGTTACTCATGATCCACCACAATTTACCCAGTATATTCCAACCAAGTTGGGATCTTGGGGTCAGATATACGCAGCCTTACCCTTATAATGGTACAAAGAGGTTGTTTCCTTTGCGATTTAAGATGCATTGCATCATTTAATGTATAGATTCTAACAACTTCATTAATTATAACATTGGAATTTAATAGAGCCATTTTGATTTAGTTCATTATTAGGACAAAGCTGAAAGAATTATCAATGATGACTCTTTCAACTCTCCTTACTCATCATACTATATCAAAATGGAAAAGTTAAAACCATCTGGGCCCGGGCTTTTTGATGGAGAGCAACTCCATACCGCCTCCTTGATCTCTTCCTCAGTAAAGATAGCAGTAAGGTAAGCATTGTCTGCCACGGTTAGTATATTACTTGCAGGGAGTTGCAATGTAGGTCTAGCCCAATTTTCAGAGTCATACTGTTTTGAGAAGTGGTCAGTTATGCTTTGTTTCAAGAGTTGAACATCATCTATCCAGATTCCATTGAAGTTCAGTCCACGAATATAGTTCTTCCTTCTATTGCTTGATATTTTTGCATGGAAATAGCTTGTATTCCCATCACCATCTTTGATCCATTGTGATCTTGCCTTCTGGCATAATATCATCTCCTTACTGTGCATAGTGTTATGCAGATTGCTCATAATAATTGTCCGCTCTAGCTTTTCACTTTCTGTGGCCTCTCTTAGCTCGAATTGGTCGTCTAGCGTCTTCAGCTGGGCCTTTAATTCTTGTTCTTTACTATCCACCGAACCAAAGTTGTCTTTGTTCCAGGCATTAAGCCTTATCCGCAATAACCTCATCTTCTCATATAAAATATAATTGTTGCTTCCTATAACTGTCAAATTCCTCCATTCTTTTTTAACCATCTCAGCAAAACCATCCACCTTTTCCCAGCAGTTCATGGATCTACTCACTTTTGGACCCCAATTCACCTTATCAGTTTTCAGTAATATAGGTCTGTGATCAGACAAGCCACGGTCCAGACCAAATTGATTGAGGTCAAGCCATTGCTGCAACCAACTATCAGATAGCAAGAATCTATCAAGTCTACTTGAACACTCCCCACCTCTAGATATGCAGGTATAGCGCACTTTCAGCAAGGGTAAGTCTACCAATTTTGACTCAGTGATGAATCTGTCAAAAGCCTCAATTTCAGAACTTAATAGATTCGATTTACTTCTTCTTTATGAGGGACTTCTTATTGCATTGAAATCACCTACCACACACCATCGCATGACAGGATCACACTTAATTTGATTCAGAATATTAGACCATAGCATCCTTTTTGGGCGACCTTGGCAGGGTGCATAGATATTCAGAATAGTTACCGGAATAGCGTCGTCTCCCCACATACCTTCCACCCCTAGAATACCTTCATTTATCCAGTGTCTTACCTTTCGAAATTTTCCTGTTTTCCATATGCAACATAATCCGCCTGAGCTGCCACTTGCGTCACCACAAGCATAATCAATATCTGCATACGGCCATAGCTGACTGCAATTTCCCCTGCTCATTTTTCTCATTTTAGTTTCCTGTAGACACAAGAAATCCACTTTGTGATCTCTCACTATAGTACGGACTTCCCCTTTCTTAGCTGGACTGTTTATTCCACGGATGTTATACGACAGTATATGCATGAGGTTTAGTTGGGTCTAAAGTGATCTGCAGGAGCCAGTTACTGCTCATCCCATCTCTCCATTTGTTCTAACCGAGTTAACAAATCGCTTCGAGAAGAGTTCGGAGAAACTTCCAGTTCAATTGCAAGATCAATAGTTGATTCAACCGTTGAAGTATCTTTTTTCTGTTCTGCCATTGAGTTCTGCGCTTGCCCTTGTTGGATTTTCCGTGAATGCTCTCTGAGCTTTTTTGCCGATTGCTCCACCGGATTCTGTTGCTGGATAGTTTCGCACTTCTTCGCAGCAAAAGATCGCGGAGTAGTAATTGTTCTTCATATTCAATTAGAGGAACTACGCGCTCATAAATAGGCATACATCTAGTGTGAATACAATTACATCATGTGTGAATACAATCACATTCATGTGAACGCAATCACATTCATGTGAACGCAATCACATTCATGTGAACGCAATCACATTGTTCACATTCAACACTCCCCTCAAGATGGGTGAAAGATATCGATTAAGCTCATCTTGTTACAAAGTCTATCCATATCTATTGCTCTAAGAACCTTAGTGAGACAATCAACAATTTTCTCCTTGATAGTCACATGTTTCAGCTATAGGAGTCGACTTGGTCAACTTTTCTTTGATGAAGAATCTGTCAATCTCCACATGTTTGGTTCTGTCATGTTGAATTGGATTGTTTGCAATCTCCACTCGTCGGAGCAGAAGCGGCGGAACGAGGGCGGAAATCACCGAGAAAGGCTTGCACCAGTGTGACGGAGAAGACAAGGCGGTTTCAGCAGTACCTTTTGTGGCGGCGGCGACCAACGGCGGATGGCGAAAACAACAAGTTTATGGCTTTGATACCAAGTAAAAGTAGAGTAGGAATTGTTATTCATATACAACTAGATGAACTACACGCCTATAAATAAGCATACATTCAGTGTGAATACAATCACATTCATGTGTAAATGCAATCATATAAATGTGAACGCAATCACATTATTCACCTTCAGTTCACAATCCTTGTAAAGTCTAAGAGAGTTGGTGAATAATTTCACCTTTTGAGGCTGGCTTAATGATGACCTGATCCTTCAGGTTGAATGGTATTGCCTTAAATTTTGTGGTAATGAGTCGAAGCTTATTTGCACCAACTTTTACCAGCATAAGCTTGTAATGATGCTCTTCATGGTTGATGACCTTATGAAGAAGAGTATAGTTTCAAACAACAGAAACAGTATGTGACATAGTTGACGCTCACTCAGTCCCGGGCCAAAGGATGGTTATTGTTGAAGTATCCACCATTCCACACGGATAAAGAAACCCAAGTGTAGAAAGGTTTAAATAGAAACACCAAACATAACTTGGATGAGGCCTTTTGGGGATAAAAGCCCCAAGAACAAACATGTGAGGGCTTCGGCCCAAAGCGGACAATATCATACAAGTAATGTGGTGTCTAGAAATTCTACATGTGACAGTGAATCACTCCCTAAAAACCTTAGTCCTAAGGTATTCAGTTTGTAGTTCACTTTCATATTTATTCTCTTCATTTTTCCTTCACATTACC
>JAOWBN010007291.1:0-11130 GCA_028565015.1 Pinguicula moranensis | reverse complement strand
CTCATGATAGAACAAATCCCTCAAGGTTGCCTTATCCATGAAGTCTGAAGTCTTGGACACTGCCTTGGGTGGCTTGTATGCTCCTGCATCAATGACCTAGATATCGGTACCACAACCATGCTTGTCGATTTGCTGTTCCATGATCCAACATTGCGTTCCTCTAGTAAGACACCTCATCAATATAGTACAAACCCCCACATTCAGTGCCATGCCCAATGATCGTCCTCATCCGTATATCATATAGTAAACAAAAAGTGGGGAACATGAGCGTAGTACAATTCAGCTCCTTAATAACATGACTGATGGACAATAATTTGCAGGATAAAGACGGAACATATAAGCAATTTGCTAATTTTAATGAGGGGATATCACAATAGTTCCACCTCGTGCAACAGAGGTCATGTTGTCATTGGCTATCTGGATTTTAGTCTTGTAGGGAGGAGTACTTATGATCAGATTGGATCGGTCATTTGTCATTGTATCGGTGGCCCAACAATCAAAGAACCATGGCCCATGAGTCTGATTTGTTGGGTTCCCAACGGAGCAAGCCACCCCAGGGTCCGGGTCAAAGCATCTTAGGCTAAACAATTTTGGATTTGGGAATTTTTGTGTTGGGTGGGGTTGTTTTAAGGGATTTGTTATAGTTGAGGGATAGTTTTGTAAAATCGGCCCTCTGCTAGGGTATTTTGGGGGTTTCGGAAATCTATTGGGCTTGGCTCACCTCAGATGCCGCTGGGGTTTGGCTATTTTTGGGTGTCTCTACCATGGCTGGAGATCTCCGGTAGATGATGAGAGTTAGTGTTTGATCCCTTGGATTTTACACTGCTCTGATACCATGATAGTTTATGAACATGAATTCCCTTCAATTCGAATTGATTTCTTTGTTTTACAATGCGTGTTCTTATAGATTGTCATTTGATACGGATAAGGAAGGTAGGAAGATAAGGGAAATGATTCATTAAATTGATCATTTCCTGTTTACAGAATTTTCTATGAACTTTTTCCTTATCCGGATTCCCCTATCTAACCGTCTACACAAAAGTGCTGCAGAAAATCTTGATAATGTAATCATAATGAAGAAACCAACTTTATTTTACCAATTACGTAAACTATATGGTTAAAACTTGAAAGTATTCAATATCCCAGGAAAAAAGACAAATTAGAGCAATTCATGCATACTAATTGATCCATTAGTATCATTTGTAATTTGCAAATGACTCCAAAGCTAAACTTACTTCCTCCAAATTCCAATACTAGAGCAAAGACATCAACGGTTATATTGGGGAAAGATTTCAGTACAATGGCTCCTTCAACAGATTTGTGGAGCATTGAAGAAAATGTTCTTAGTTTCTGGAGTCTGGAAAACATGGAGCATTATAATTAGTGGAATGAGAAAAGGTTGTATAACTGACATTACAATTTAATCGTGTTGCATCACTATACGCCATGCTTTCTTAATTTCCCTAGGGCCAAATATGAGTGGAAAAAACAATTTAAAAACTAGAGCATGTTCCATGACGTGAGTATACAGGACCTACCTCATTGCTAGGGGGTAAAAATGTTAGAATGAAGTAGCATAGATTTCGGATCTTGACTTTGTAAAAGAAGAAAAGTTCAATCTTTATTCTTCAGATCCGATATCTCCTCAACTACTAAATCAATCCAACTACCCGTATTAAATATAAAGGTGTATGGCTATATAGTAGACCGTAAAGCATACAAGAAAAAAACAAGAAAACATTTTGGCCATCTATTGTTTTACTTACTCTAATATGGTATCAGAGCCGATGGTTTAATCCAAGGCATCATCATCTACCATATTTTTTTCCTTTGAACAAATCATGCAAGGAGACGACAAGATCCAACAGATCACCCCGGCGGCAACTAGCCAAGCCTCGGGTGACCTATCGGATCAAATCGCACAGCTTCTCAAACAAATGACCGTTCTCGAAGGTAATCAAACCATCTCGATGACCATCAAGCTCAATGACCACAATTATCCGTTGTGGTCACGACTGATGAAGGTGGCGATTGGCGGAAGGGGACGACTAAATCATATTACCGGAAAACCACCACCACCAGATTCTCAAGATCCAGAGTTTCCGAAGTGGGAGCAAACGGATATTACTGTGTGTACGTAAATCCTGGATGCCATTGAAAGGGACCTCGTAAATAATTTTGCAGAGTATCCCAACGCAAAGGAATTGTGGGAATGACTCACCGTCCTTCCCTTGCACGATGTTGCTACGATCACGTACTTCCATTTGCTCGATGATTGTAGTTAACTCCTCTGATGGCGCATTTGATTTCATCTAAATTTCTTTTCCTAATTCTAGTATCTTTTTTATTCGTATTTCGAGTTTAAACGAGCAATATTTGCTATCGAATTAGAGTGTAGTGATAGTTTTTCTAACTTGATTTGCCATTTTGCCATGCGCTGACTCATCTCGACTTTTTCTGGGGTGCTCGCCAAGTTTAGATAATAATCTGCTATTTTTTTGTAGTTGCTATTGCTGTTTCACTGCATTTTCCCTCACCGTGAGTTTTTTCTTTCCTTTTTTTCTCTGATTTTGGGCATGTTCCTTTTTTGTTGGCTGCATTGCATTGGTGCATGCTGGGTTTGTTGGCATGCAGCCCATAGCCTATTTTGGAACTATTGGGCTTTCTGGCCTTTGTACCAGCCCGTTTGGTTTCAACGTTGCAGGCCTCAATGGATTTTCTTTGGCATGTTGCTCGACACATTTATGCTTCAGCTCACAACAACCCATTAACCATATTCGGATGATCTAGCAGGGTAATTTGGCCCAGCCTAGAAGGCAACTCACTTAAGCTGACTTTTGGTATTGCCACTAATATACATTTGAATCCTGGATGCGGTATTTCTGATGCATGTGCACCTATTCCCGCCGTACTCTCCTCGGGCGATGCGATACAGAGGTGCCACTTGCTTCCAATGAGCCAAAAATAGCCACTGGGAAGGCTATTACTGTCCTATTACCATCGCCTAGGTCCTGCTACTGCTTTGACCGAATGGCTCTATTTCTATCAATCACAGCGCCCAACGCCAAAAATTCTGCATCATTGAGTGACCGGGCCTTCTCCACCATAGCGCCTTTCATCAACATCTTATTTACCAACCAATCTCTTACGGACAGTCACACAGTTTCCTCCTCCACGGAGAGATTTATAGTGTCTTCGCTGATTTTGACTTTGACTGTAGTCTAGATGCGCTCCACTACTAGCGTTGTGCCAGCCAGAAGATTAGATCTATCAACGGTGTAGTTGGTGGCCTTCACATAACGCCTGAGTTGGTTTTCCATCGCCATGAAGAATCTTTTTTCCAAGCATTGGAGCGGTGTGCCATAGAAGCGGATCCAAATCGCACGGCCGCTCCCCTTATTTGTTAACCCATCCCAGAGCTTCCAGATACCTGTTGAAGCCCATACCGCTTCATCTGAGCACCTAGATCTTCAACATCTCATAATTGAGGCGAATGAGCACTTCTCCACCCTCTAAAAGCGCTATAGAGGAACCCTCATAGCCTATTTTATGGAGCACAGTTTCGGCCTGCTTCAATGTTGTCGGTCATCTCAATTCCACGACGAGGTAGTCCTTTAGCTAGGTAAACTCCTCTGGTCGGGCGTGTACTTCATTCTTATCTTTGATTTTGATATCCTGCCTAAAAGTGCCAGCATCAGAACATTTCTCGTTTATTTGAGTATATGAGTAGTTAGACGCTCAATTTTTTGTTTTCCTTGTGGCCAAGATAGCCTAGTTTTGACTAGACTCGCTTTCATCCGGTAAGTCCCCACCACGAGACTGTTTAGAGTATCCTCGAGCACAAGCGTGCTCTCAGGTGGGGCAGCTTAACAAACATATACCTCCGGCCTAATCGGTACAGGTTCTTCGGGAGATGTATGCCCCTTACAAACCCAAACTTAGAGAAGGACAACTTCATGTCCTACTTCGTCCATGTATATGAGAAGTTGGATATACGGCAGTGTTGGGAGGAAACTACCAAGACTAATATAATTTATTAGCATAGCAAAAATAAACAACCTCCAAACGCCAACAAAATTAGAACTACACAATGCTGTTTTTCTCTTCTCTTTTGGGGCGCGAGTTTTCTCACAAAATCTAGCTCTCACACATACAAAGACAAGTATGTGTCTTGTATACCCTCCAGGTATATTACTAAACGAGCTTAAACCATTTAAAGTCATTGGGTCTTCAAAAACACATAGTTGGGAGCCCAATAAATTCCAACAAATCTCCCCCTCCCGACTATGTGGAGTGTCTTGTCATCCCGGCAAGAGAACAACAAACTTCAAACTTACATCTCGGCATAATCTTTGTCATCATATCAGCACCATTATCATCCATATGAACTTTCTCAAGTGCAATCAACTTTCCATACAACTCATCACGTATCCAATGATACCTTACATCAATATGTTTCGACTTGCAATGAAAAATAGGATGCTTTCCAAGATGTATAGCACTTTGACTATCACAAGTAAAACATACTTGTCTTGAGAGTAACCAAGTTCATTCAAGAACCTCGTCAAATACAACAACTCCTTGCATGCTTCTGTAACTGCCATGAACTCAACTTCAGTTGTTGAAAGAGCAACACATTTCTGCAACCTAGATTTTCAAGAGATAGCCGCCCCTACAAAAGTAGTAAAAAAACTTGAAGTAGACCTTAAGGTGTCAACATCTTCAGCCATATCTGAATCAGTGTAACCAATGAGAACTGAATCCTCACATCCAAAGGAAAGCTTTAAATCTGGAATACCACGAAGATATCTAAAAATCCACTTAATTGTATCCCAATGCTCTCTTCCTGGTTTAGAAAAAAAATCTGCTCACTACACCAACTGCATGAGCTAAATTAGGTATTGTACATACCATAACATACATCAAACTACCAACAGCAGAAGAATAAGGAACATTTTCTATTTCTACCTTCTCTTCATCAGTAGAGGGACTCTTTTTGTTATTCAACTTCATATATGTCAGCAAAGGAATGCTAACTGACTTAGCCTTGTCCATTCAAAATCTCTCAACTACTTTCTCAATGTACCTTATTTGGGATAACCACAACTTCCTTACTTTTTTGTCTCGAGTAATGCTTATCCTAAGAATTCTCTTTGTTGGCCCCAAATCCTTCATGTCAAAGGATTTGCTCAAATCCTACTTCAACCTGTAAATTTTGAAAGCATTTTGACCAACAATAGGCATATATCATCAACATAAAGCAACATGATAATAAAATCATCAGGGGAGAATTCTGAACAAATACACAATGATCACAAGTAGTCTTCTCGTATCCCTGTTGCCTCATCACAGACTCCAACTTCTTGTACCATTGTCTTGGAGCTTGCTTCAATCCATACAAGCTCTTTTTTAACTTGCATACATAATCCTCTTTGTGTTTCACCCTAAACCCTTCCAGTTGTTCCATATAAATTTATTCATTTAGATCATCATGAAGCAAAACAGTCTTCACATCCATTTGCTCAATCTCTAAGTCAAGGCTTGCAGCTAGCCCTAACACACACCGGATTGAAGACATTCTCATGAAAAAATCTCATCAAAGTCAATTCCCTTTTTCTAACTGAAACCTTTAACAGCCAATCTGGCCTTGTACCTTGGTTTGAAAGTGTTCTCTTCCGGCTTCTGACTATAGATACACCTGTTCTTCAAAGCTCTCTTACCATTAGGTAATGGCACCAACTCAAAAGTATGGTTATCATGCAGAGATTCCATCTCATCCTTCATTGCATCAAACCATTCCTACTTGTCTACACTTTCCATAACTTCTTCAAAATATTTTGGGCTCTCCCACGTCAGTCAGGAGCACATACTCACTTGAAGAATATCTTGTAGTGGTTGTCTACCTCTGGTAGACCTTCTGAGTTCAACTTTTTGTGGATCATCATCAACAACATCTGTAGGATTATGCAAGTTATCATCTTATTGAACATCAGCAAAATCTTTATGTTGCACATCAGTTTCAATTGTATCACCACCAGCTTTAGTAGGCAAATGTGGTGTAAAACTTGGATTACCATCACTGAGATCATCTTGAATTTGAGAATTGGATTTCTCTGCCTTCTCAATATCAACAATAGTTTGGTCTTCATAAAATACCACATGACGGCTTCGTATGACTTTCTTCTCAACTGATCATACATTTTGTAACCAAACTCATCTTGGCCATAGCCAATGAAGATGCATTGCTTTGCCTTGACATCTAACTTTGATCTCTCATCTTTTAAAATATGAACATAAGCTTTGCATCCAAACACCCTCAAATGATTATAAGAAGTATTCTTTCAAGTTCAAACATTCTCTGGAACATCACCCTTCAAAGCTATAGTAGGAGTCAGATTAATAACATAATATGCAGTATATAAAGTCTCACCCCAAAAGGATTGTGGAAGCTTTGACTCCAATAGCATGCATCTTATACGATCCATCAATGTTTTATTCTTTCTTTCAGCCAACCCATTGAATTGAGTCGTCCTGGAAGGCGTCTTCTGGTGTCTAATCCCTTGTTGCCAACAATATTCCTCAAACGGTCCATGATATTCACCACCGTTATCAGTTCTGATGCACTTTAACTTCTTTCTAGTTTGCCTTTCAATTAAGGCTTGAAACTCTTTAAATTTATCAAATACTTGATTTTTTGTCTTCAAAGCATAGGCCCAAAGCTTAATGGAATGATCATCAATAAATGTCACAAAGTAAAAGCACCAAATCCAATAGATTTGATTTTCGGTGAAGAGGATTAGTATTGAAAGATACTCAGTTTTGCTTTCCTTCAAGACAATGAGAGCACTTTTCAAAATCTAAACTCTTAGCACCTGGAAGAACACTTTTCTTCACCAAATGGTCAAGTCCCTTGGTATTAATATGGCTCAAGGACTTATGCCATAATTTTGGTGGACATTCTTTCTCTGCCAAATTAATCGAGTCACCTGAAATTGAAGCTTACAACAAATATAATTTTTTTCTTCAATTTCACACCTTTAGCCAAGATCAAGGACCCTTTGCTAAGTTTCCACTTTCTATTGATAAAATTGTTACCATAACCATCATCGTCAAGTAACCCAATAGAAATAAAATTCAATCGGACATTAGGAACATGCTTAACACCTTTAAGCATCACAGTGGAGCCATTGCCCACTTTCAAACAAACATTTCCAATGCCAATTACCTTGGCAAGACCATTGTTTCCCATTCTCAGAAAACCAAATTCACCTGTAGTGTAAGTGCTAAAAAATTCCCTCCTTGGAGTAACATGAACTGCAGCACATGAGTCACCTACCCAACTCGTGTCTGCAAAGGCCAAATTATTATCACATTCATCATAAACCGTGAGGAGATCAACAATTGTAGTTGCAACAGCAACACAATCAACACTGTCTTCTTCAGACTTCTCTAATTCTTATTGTTCCCATTCATCTTATTTTTCAACTGCCAATAATGACTCTTGAAGTGACCCTTCTCGTGGCGGTGGTGAGACTCAACATTCTGATACTTGGATCGAGACTTGCTTCTACCTTTTCTTTATTACTCTGACCTTTGTTTGGATTCACTCTGCTCTATAGCTAAGACCTCATTATGCGACGAAGAACCTTGAGTCGTCATTCTGATCTCTTCATTAAGAATTCCATTCTTGGCATAATCAGATGACATCTTACCATCAGGAGTAGAATTTGTGTGTGAGACCTAAAATGTCTCCCACGAGTCAGGCAAAGTATTCAGCAACCATAAACCAAGTATCTCATTTTCAAAGGTAACACCAACATTAGACAATTGATTCAATATACCTTGAAACTCATTGACATGGTTAGAAATAGGTATACCCTCAAAATATCTCGAGTTAATCAATTGCTTCAACAAATACAACTTGTTGTTACCTGCTTGAAAGCATACAACTTTTCAAGTGTATTCCAAAGTGTCTTTGCATTTGTTTTGCTTTCAACAAGATTCCTAACTATAGCATCCACCCACATTCTGATAAAATCGCAAACCTGTTGATGCTCAAAACTCCACTCTTCATCATTCTTGATCGTTGACTTATAAGAAGAAAACACTGGCAAATGCATACTTTATAGAAAATCCTTCATTTTACCCTTCCAAATGTGATAATTCATGTCATTTAACGAAATCATGTTACTAGTATTTGCCTCCATCAACAACAACCAACCTGGCTCTGATACCACTCTGTTGGGAGTAAACTACCAAGAACAATATAGTTCAATAGCACAACGGAATAAACAACCTCCCCAATTTGCAAGAATTTGTTAAGAGTACAAATAACCAGAATCGAATATAGAGATAACAGCAATGAAACAATATCGAAAAGAAGAATACCAAGATTTACATGGAAAACCCCTTCGATGTGAAGAGGTGAAAAATCACGGGATCCCTAAATCCACCAAAATCCAATATCACCAAAAGATCAAGAGTACAATAGCACACCATAGATCTCTAACCCTTACAACACAATACAAAGGCATTAGAATCACAATACAGTATCAAAGGTGTAAAACACAAAAAAAGAGAGCAACCTATTCGAAATCCAATATATCACGATCCAACCGTTGGAATTCAATGTCCTTCGTAAAGCATGTATTTAAATAAGTCCTCTAACTCCAGTCAAAATTTTAGGCTGATCGGACCACGTTAGAACCTCCAAATGCCAATAAAATCAGAACTGCACAATGCTATTTTTCTCTTCTATTTGGTGTACGGGTTTTATCACAAAACTTAGCTCACATACATACAAATACAAGTATGTATCTTAAATGCCCTCCAGGTATATTACTAAATGGGCTTAAACCATTTAAAGTCATTGGGCCTTCAAAAAACATATAGTTGGGAGTACAATAAATCCCAACATAAACTACTCTAAGCTTCTATAAATGATAATTGAGGGAGTCCATAATGAAGTTTAACTAAGGTTTCAATAAGATGCATATTCTTGATGTACTCGAATCATGAATCCTATGGAGATTTTAACCAAAGAATGAAAATTTCCCTTACAAACACCTTGTGCAGAACAAGTTTTGAGATGTAAGCATGGATCCATAGAAAATGCACCTGAACAAACTCCTCATCAGGATCACATAACCGGATTCAGAAGTGGCTTGTTTGAAAATGTGGTTCAAAGTTTTCAATGACAAGGTCCACCATAGCCTTGCGAGTCTCAAACGTGCTAGCCCCCACGTGAGGTGAGAGGACGATGTTATCGAGCCCACGGTGTCCATCGCAGGCTCATGTTCCAACACATCAAGCCCTGCTCGTCACAAGCAGCCCTCAACAAGAGCAGAAATCAATTCGGATTCATCAATATGGGAGCCTCGTGCAATGTTGATGATGATGCCATTTTGGCCCAGCGCATCGATCACCTGACGATTGACAATGAGCTCCGTTTCGTGTGTTAATGCGCACACGACAATGAGGATTTGAGAGTTCAAGGACAAGCTGACAACAAATGGAAACTATGTGTATCTAGAATTCGGTTTCGGAGAGTGGGAATGGTAACTGATTAAGTAGCCGAAAGCTTCAGCTAGCCCGGCAATGGCGGAGCCAATCCTACCAAGTCCAAGGATACCAACTGATTTGCCCCTGGACCTCGCAAGCCAGCTGCCATCAAATCTCTCTCTAACTGTTTTTGCTCTCGCCACTCTCTTGTTTTGAACCGTTACGAAAAACGCACTAAACTCAACCCCATTGGATTTTCCGATGGAGGTTGAGGACGTCAGTCACCATCCTCTGCTTGGCGAGCCTCACCCAGAGGCCGCGCCATCTTTGCCCGAGGAAGGTACTACGGCCGACGCAACAGAAACTGGTATTGGAGACAATAGCAAGACTCTGAATACAAATCCTGGGGACACGCACAACGGGAAAAGAAACTGGATTAATCCGAACACATTGTGGGAAGAAGGGGTGGTCTTCTGTTTCATCAACTTTTCGGCTGACTGGAAGGAACCGGAAATGCGAATCATTTTCAATAAACTTGGAGAGGTGGCCAGTATAACGCTACCAACGAAATTGAACCGGATGGGGCAGCGGTTTGGATTCGTAAGATTCAAAACCATGAGGGATAGTATTGGTCGAACCGTTTCCCAAATACACTCCGTCAAAGCGGGGGAAGGGATGCTCAAAGCGAACGTAGCCCGTTATAAAAAACCCAGCACACTGCGCATTAGGAAAGGGATGACTGCACTATCTGTGTAATCTGGTAGGCCAGTAAGAGTGCAATAGGAGGTCTGCTCAATCACAGTGGAACCTACAATGGATGAAACTTCTTGGCTAAAGTGCTGTCTGGTACGGATGCTGCAAAGCGTGTCGAGGGATCAAATGGTAAAGGAAATCCGCCGTCAGCCGGAACTGGAAACAACAAGAATATCCCTGCTCCCAGGTAATCCGGTTCTCATTCAAACCTTCTCGGATAAATAAAAGGAAGTGTTGCTTGCAGGCAAGCACAAATGACAAATGTTGGGTCTCATAGACCTTAGAGATTGATCATCGGAAGCAGCCGCACATCCGAATGACCGATGGATTAGCTTCAACGGCATTCCGGTTCAATGATGGACCCAGTGCATCTTCAAGGAAATTGCGGCCCCTATAGGCCAATTACTACAGGTGGAGGAGCCTCGTACAGAATTTCAGGACTATGATTGCTTGCGATTATTAATCCAAAAGAACAATCCTCGAGCACCAGTGCCACCGATTAATCTGATAGTGGGGGATGGCTCTTACCCGATTCAAGTCAGGGAGGAACCAAAAGTTTGGAAAACAAATGGTGGAGCAAGGGGTAATTCAGCCGCGCACTCCCAGGCAACTTTGGATGAGGAGATATGGTCGGAGTTCCGATCAAACGCCACTGTGATGGAAAAGGGTAAAGGTAAAATGGACAACAGTAAGGTTGAGATGACGTCAGCAGTGGGGACAAGTCTACCGTTTCATTAATTCCACATGACCTCAGGCTGTGGACTCGAAAATCGAGACGTCAAACAGTTCCCCATTAGGGAAAATGAGTACGGAGTCAAAACTTTTAAGCTCGAAGACCCAATCAAACCCCAGCGGAACAATCGCGGCCGAGAAAAG
>JAOWBN010007270.1:0-11131 GCA_028565015.1 Pinguicula moranensis | reverse complement strand
GTGGGTGGGTTGGGGAATTCGTTAACGACACTATGCATACCTTTTTTCAAGGAAAAGGGCATTATTCACCAAACTACTTGTCCCCATAGTTCACAACAAAATGGGGTAGCAAATAGAAAGAATAGGATTCTCTGTCACTCGTGCACTAATGATTGATTCAAAAGTCCCACACTTTCTATGGCCCAAAGCGGTGGCCACGGCCACATACCTTCTCAATCGACTACCTATTTGGATGCTTAAGTTCAATACACCTCTACAAACACTTTCATGGCATATTACGGACTTTAGTGCTATTACCTTGCCATCGCGAGTGTTTGTGACTTCAGTGTTTGTTCATATCCCTCGACACGATCAAACAAAACTAGATCCTTGTGCTCTAAAATGCGTCTTTGTCGGATATGGAATCAATCATAAAGGGTATTGGTGCTACCACCCTCCGTCTAGGCGCATGTATGCCACCATCGATTATAATTTTATGGAATCAAAATTTTACTATTCTTCTCAACCTCGTGGTCAAGGGGAGCCTATGTGTGATCCACTTGGTTGGTTACTCAATAGGAACGTGTCTCGACCTGCTGTGCCACAAGAACTTGCTACAAGAATCACCGAGCCGCCCCCTACGTACGAAGAATCTACTAATGCTACGCCCATGTCTCCACTGCCTCCGGAGCTTGAATTAAATGTATCTGATACATTTTATGAAGATATTACTCATGATGTTGTTCCTATTGACTCTTTCCTTGAGCAGCATACAAATACTTATGTCCTACCAGCTTGAAATACTAGGAAATACCGATACAGGGATATGAACGAGAACCTATCCCAATGGGATCACAATATCCCCTGACCTCTCTGTCAAGGGGGAGTCTAACCAAGTAAGCTATTATTTTTTTCTGGCTTTTGTTTATGCTGAATAGGTACCCAAGACCTTAGCTAATGCACACAACTCAAAGGAATGGAGACAAGCTATGAATGAGGAGATGCATTCCCTTAGAAAAAATGAAACATGGGAAGAATGTACATTACCACCCAGGAAGAGACTTGTCGGATGCCAGTGGGTTTTTACTATCAAGCGCAGTGCTAATGGTACGATTGAGAGAGGCAAAGCTAGATTGGTGGCCAAAGGATTTACACAAACTTATGGCCTCAATTTCTCTAAGACCTTCTAACCCGTGGCAAAAATTGATACCACCAGGGTATTATTCTCCATAGCAGCTAAAAAGAATTGGCCTTTACTTCAGTTCGATGTGAAGAATGTTTTCCTTCATGGAGATCTGAAAGAAGAGGTTTATATGGAAGCACCTCAAGGCTATACTGAGAACTTCAAGAAAGGCGAGATTTGTCGATTGAAGAAAGCATTGTATGGACTTAAACAGTCCCCCATAGCATGGTTTGGTGGGTTTACAGTGGCTACGAGGAGGTATGGATATGGACAAAATAACTTAGACCATACACTATTCCTGAAAAAGAAAGGTACACTTATTACATGTTTGCTCATATTTGTTGATGACATGATCATCATAGGGAGTGACTCTACGGAAATCCAATAGCTCAGGAAGAATCTATTTTAGGAATTCGAGATGAAAGACCTATGATACCTCAAATACTTTCTAGGGATAGAGGTACTACGGTCTAACCGGGGGATCCTCACCTCCTAGAAAAATACATTCTTGACATCCTAACAGAAACAGGGATGGTTGACTGTAAGCCAGCAGATACTTCGATGATGATGAATTACAAGCTTAAAATCGATGAAGACACAAGCCTTGCTAATCGTGAACAATACCAATGGCTAGTTAGCAAATTGATCTATTTGACAAATACTAGGCCAGATATAGTTTATGCAGTAGGGGTCATCAGCCAGTTTATGCACAAGTCTCAGATAGATCATATGGAAGTTGCACTCAGAGTGGTACAATACTTAAATAATACTGTAGGACATGAAAATCTCTTCAAGAAATCCGGACATCTAAATATCCAAGGATATACCGATACTGATTGGGCTGGAAACCCAGTAAACCAGAGATCAACTACAGGGTAGTTTACGCTGGTTGGAGAAAATCTTATGGCATGGCAGAGCAAGAAAAAAAGGTAGTGGTCCTGTCTAGTGCCGAGGTAAAATTCAGAGGAGTAGCTCTAGCTCGAGGATTGACTAAAGTATTATGGTTAAGAAAACTTATGGCAGAAATTGAATTTCCAATGCAAGATACGACCCCTTTGTGGTGTAACAGCAAGGCAGCCATAAATATTTCTGGCAACCCGGTACAGCATGACCGGACCAAACATATCGAGGTGGATCATTACTTCATTAAAGGAAAAATAGAAGAAGACACTGTGAGTCTACCATTTCTTCGCTCCGAGGATCAATTGGCAGATATCCTAACCAAAGTAGTCTCGATGAAAATGTTTTAGGATACATTATGCAAGTTTGGCATTGAAAAGCCTACTACACAACATAAGGAGGAATGTTAGTAAATAGGAGATAATTATTGGGTAATTAGTCAATGTTGTAATTAATGTAAGGATGCCTTAATCTTTGAACTTTTCCCCATTTAGCTTATCTTCTCCTATATGTATCATGCAACTAAATCAATGAAATAACAAGTTTTGATAGCAATTCCTACACTACTCGTTATCAATATTATTCTCTTCGCCTCACTATAGTCTATATAATATATATATATATTATATATATATATATATTATAATCTCTATCAATTTCCTTTAATAATCAAAAATAATTTATCCATTTGTCAATTATGCGCTAACGAGTCACAAGATCGTGAATCAAACAAACACATTCCGCTTCCACGACTTCAGTGGATTCGAATTTAAAATTATTTTTAATTAGAATATATTAGAATTAAAATATATATTTTAATATAATGAATATTTGTTCGAACTCTAACTGAAAAAATACAAAGACCCCACTCGTTTTACAATAAATTATAATATGGGAATTGGGATAGATTGGAATTGGATCGAATTGGACTCGGCTTGGAGCAGTAATTTGTTTTTATTCAAATATAAATTGCACTGAATAAAAAAAATTGAAGACTATTTGGGCTGGGAGGTAGCCCACTCTTTAAATTCCTCAGAAGATGTATGTATCCTTCAGCTATTTGTGATCTAAGAATTGATAAATATTATGAGCATAAATTAAGACGATCGGTTGCAAAGTGCATAGTGTTGGACGAATTGCCTTTTATTGTAGTTGAGAAGGAAGGCTTCAGTTGAATGCTTCATGAAATTCTCTGCATCAAAAGTATGACTGCAAACATATTTTTTCAGGTAATAATTTTACATTTGGAATTTGAATATTTTTTTTTAATTTCAAAATAGTTGTTCAAATTTATATAAACGTTATATGCAGGAGGTGACAAAGATTTTTTTTTGATAAGCCAAATATTTTATATATGTTAAAAAGTATTTACAATAGAGGCAAAACTAAAAACAAACAGACATATATGAGCAATCCTCTCAGTGACATGGAGATTTGGAGATGAAGTTGTCGTGTAGTCCCTTGATCGAGCAAACTGTAAATCTTGCCCTTCCTTCTTACACTCTCTTATAGCTTAGGGTGATCAGAAACATTGCTCCCTGGTCTCATGGACGCACAACAATGTGGATTGATAAGCAATTGTACCTTTATTCTGTTAATCAAGATGATTGTTTGAGTAACATGGACCCAAGAATGCAACTGAAGTTTGATAAGTATTGGGAAGAGCTTAATAACGTGGATTTTAAGCTTCCCGAAAGAAAAAGATAAGACCCCAATAAGAAGCCACTAAATTATTTTTTGATGGTTGCTACTGTTTTAGATCCTCGTGCAAAGATGAAATGGTTCAATTGATGGTTTTCATAAAAAAATTGTCTAGAGAGATGAGGAATGATACTTATAACAAGGTTATGTGGGCTATTGGACTTATCTTTGAAAAATAAGATCATATATATAGTAAATCTTCTAACCGAGATTGGGTGGGAACAAGTCAGCCTTTTGTCCCACAAGATAACTACGACTTTGGTTCATTCAATGATGATATGAGCAACATGGAAATCAAATCCGACTTTGGGATACAAGGCTTGATTTCGAAAAATTTCAAAAATGTTCAAATCCAAAACAATTGTGAAATCAAAACAAAATAATACGTGTATTCATGTTCTTGTGCAAGAGTTTAGCCAAACCTACCTCAAATCCGGCGATTTGATGCAAACCCGCAAAAATCCAACCAAGCTCACGTGTACGAAGATCACGGAAACTCCAATCAAGAAGTCCTCTACTGTGAGCGTTCCTTGATGAGTGAAACAATGGCTACTAAACCGCACAATTTCGTCGGAGACAGCGGCTCCGCTTTTTGGAATCCTCGGTTGGTTGAGCGGATTCAAGAAGATGAAGATGACGGAACTCTCACTCTACCTGAAATCTCATTTCACGTTATAAGTAAGTTATTGGGCCATTTTCATGATTTAGCCCAATTCAAATTAATGAATTCATTGAGTTGGTCTCTAATTAATTCGAGCCCATTTTCCACCCCTCAAGTGTTGGGCTCGATTAAATTGAACGCAGTATCCATAAATTGAGTCGGTCTCACCGGCGCTCAATTTCTTTACGTATTCGGGTTATCGAATTAATTAATCCTAATTAATTTGCCTCGTCCTGATTTTGTCCTGCTCGCGAAATTAATTATGTCCCATATAAATAATTCTTTATACTTTAGTTCGTCAAATGGAGCGACCCAGTAGGACCCATATTTAAATTAAAAATAAATTAATCTCATTAATTTATAAATTATAAGCGGCATCTAGCAATGCATTATGATCGATCTACTATAGATAAATCATGATCCTTTAATCTCATTTATCATTAATTTTTTCGTCGCTTAATATCCAATAGTTAATGTCAAGCATAGGAATGTGTCATACTCTGCTATTAATTATTTTCTTGATCTTCAGTATATAATTGTTAATATGTGACTATCCAATCACAAATGCATACGTAACAATTATTACTGCATCAAGGGGCTCAGGGATATTAATAATTTTATTCGAGATGGGATGGACAAAAGTATCATTTTGATATTCATAACTTCCAGCAAGAATCATGCATATTCGAAAAACTTACCTTTATAACTCCTCGGTTAAAAAGAGTGTTTGATAACCGCACGTAATACACATTTATCACCCTGAATTATGAATATCTCAGATAACTGAATTAATACTATATGACTTTGCCGATGACACAAACACAGTCCATACGGCAAGTCAATATAGGTCAAGTCCAATACTCATGTACCCCGTACACTCATATTTCATGTGATTAAACAGATACCTCGTATCAATGATCTGTGAAACATGATCATACATTAATCCACATGCTAGTCGTTTTAGTCATCTAGTTGTTCCCTTGCTAATGACTTTAAGACTAGGGACTAATTTAGAGTTTGATAAAATTATGGAGTTTCACAAATTGAGCCCACTACTCAAATGATCCATAATATACATATCAAGAACTCAAGGAACAAGATGATTTTAGTCATCCAGTATACATGAAACTAACAAGAGCACAATACTCTAGGTCACATTAAACTAACATTGTAATGGAGCAAAAAGCCATGGTCCTGATGGAATAAACCTGAATTTTGTCCAGCATTTTTTGCCTTTACTCAAAGCTGATTTTTTGAAGTTTATGCAGGAATTCTGTAACACATAGAAGATAGCAGCAGGACTAAACTCTTCCTTCATATCTCTAATGCCTGAAGGAACAGTGAACTCCTCTCCCAGTGATTTTAGGCCTATTTCTCTAATAAACTGAGCTAATAAGATCCTAGCAAAGCTACTATCTATCAGATGGAGTAAGGTTATCCCATCCATTATTTCAAAAACAAAGTCTGGCTTCATCAAAGGCCATTCAGTGGGTGATAGTGTGCTTTGTGCAAATGTAGCTATACATCTAGCCAAGAAAACTAGACTGAAGTGTGCAATGTTTAAAGTGGACTTCCAAAAGTCATTTGATTCTATTCACTGGTCTTTCATTCTTAATATGATGAGCAGAATGGGTTGAGCCCTAAGTATATAAGGTGGATTCAAGGTTGCATTAACTCTACATCCTCATATATGGCTCACTAGCTCACCATTTTTAGCCCTAAAAAGGTCTTAGGCAGGGAGATCATTATCTCCTTACCTCTTTCTAATTGTTGTTGAAGGCCTAAAATTATTTTTCAGAAAAGCCAAAGATCTACCTCTATATTCAGGATTGCCTATTGGTCATCAACACCTATCATTACTACAATATGCAGATGATACTATTATATTTGGTAATGAGCAGGATATTACAACCATCATAAATGTCCTTAGATGGTTTGAAGCTTTATCAGACCTAAGAATAAATTTCCACAAGAGTCATCTCTATGCTATCAATATCCCTTATGAAGTAGAAAGGTATGCTACAATGCTACATTGTAGACTTAAAACTTTGCCAACCAAATATCTGGGATTGCCTTTATGAGGCAATCATCAACGCATTGCAGCATGGGATCCAGTTATCCATACATTCACTAAGAGACTAAAACAACGGGAAAACAAATTTCTATCTTTTGGAGAACGGCTACTAAATACAGTCTTGACACATCTCCCAGTCGATTATTTCTCCATGTTTAAAGCATCTAAACAGATTATATGAAAGTTAACACAAATTCAAAGGCAATTTCTATGGGGAGGACATGATGATAGTGGAAAGATTGCATGGATAAGTTGGCAGTAGATAACCCAATAGAAGCCAAATGGAGGACTAGGGGTTATTGAGCTTGAATTGTTTAATGAAACATTGCTAGCAAAATGGGGATGGAAATTATTGGCTAATGAGGCAGAACATAGCTGCTGGAGTGAACTAATTCAATAAAAATATGGAAGAATAATGCATGCAATGTACTTTGAGGAGAAGGGGACGATCTCCCCTACATGTTCTTTAACTTGGTGGAAACAAGTGATGAACTACCTACAAATTCAGGATTGGTTTTGCATAAATATACTGAGGGCAGTTGGAACAGGTGACTACACACTATTCTGAGAGGATAGATGGTTGGGTCTAATAGACTTTGCGAAAAGTATGATAGACTGTACTCGGTTGCCGAAGATAAATACCAAACAGTGGCATCGAAATCGGAGCAAATTGGAGGGGTCTGTACATGGAAGTGGATTTGGAGGAGAGCCTTATTCATCTATGAATTGATAGATCTAGAACAACTACAACACGATCTACTATAACATATTCCAAGTAGGGTTGCCAATACATGGCCATGGAATCAAGTAGGGGGAAGCTTATACAGTGAAAAATGCATTCCATCTTATTCGTAGATAAAAAAAACCTACTAGTAGCAGAGGACATGAGCTTGAATTTGTTGTGGGACAAAAATATCCCGTTGAAAATTGTAGTTATTGTTGGCGTTTGTTTCAAAATGGTATTCCAACACTGCAAAACCTGCAAAGAAGAGGGATTCCTTTAAATTTACGGAATACCTTATGCAAGCTATGTCGTTTACATGATGAAACAGTGGAGCATCTCTTTTTCACTTGCAGCTGGACACACAATTTCTGGATGCAATTCTATGGTTAGATCGAAGTTACATTTACAATGCATAGTGATCCGAGCACAGGTCATATGTTCATGGCACGAAGTAGGTTGCTTTGGTGTTTGGTGATATGGAAGATTTGGATCCATCGGAATGCTGTAATCTTTCACCATTAATGGAAGGAGGTCGGGGAGGTCCTAGATGAAGTAAAGGTGCAGAGTTGATCGGTGATTCGGGCAAGAAAAATGATCGAAGGCCAAAATGGGATACCCGATTTTGGAAATGTGATGTAATCGAACTTTGGACTGTATTTGGGCTGTAGGGGCCAAAATGGGCCCCACAATTTTTTATATTAAATTCTACTAAAATTTCTTAAACTAAAAAAATACGTATTACATGCCAATGCCAAGGCACCCGTACTGTAGTCAAATGGAATAAAAAATGATTTTATTGCACGTCCTGTCAAGTATCGGGCATTTTTCTAATTTGAGTGACGTCATTTCTTGTTGGAACTTGTCGGTTCACTTATTTTCTAATGACAATTATTGGCACGGTAGTCGGGAAAGTCCTGGTGATAATAAAAACGTTTTTGACTTTAACTGAGTTCGAATTCGAAGAGTAATTTCTACTATTTTGATTTAAAATTTAAAATATAGCATGAATTTAAACTAATTTATAATTCATTATTTACAAAGAATATTATCATTTAATTATTTTATTAGAACATAACATTTTTGACAATACTAAATTATTTTATTTTAATTACAAGTTACATATATATATATTTAATATTAGTGGGATTTATTTTTATTAATAGTAAATAAATATAATTTTATTAAGAAATGAGTTGATTTTAATGGCAAGTCCCCGCGTTCCCTGTGGCGAATTGGGGAATGCTTCACGTCCATTTTAATAAAATAATTCATTTTTATCATAAAAAAAATTAAATTACCACCGTACCATGCGAAATTATCAAGTATGGCACACTCATTTCACTAAGCTAATGTTTTTCAGACTTGTTTGTTTACCTAATTCAAATGTACAATGCGATTTCAAAGACTTATAGAAATGCCACGAATGCATCAAGTATATAATAAATTTGGGCAAAATTTGAGAAAACAATGAATGAGTGGAGTCTTTACTCTTTAGGAAGGGAATGGTTCAAAGAGTGCAAACTAAGTAATTTAATGAACAAGAAAGGATGGCATCTTTCTTTTTCGGATTTATTTTTTTATTAATTTTTAAATTTTTGTGGATGTGTATATAAAATTGTTGTTCCTAACTTTTAATGTATATATATATATATAAAGGGGAAGGATCCGTTGACACTATTTTTGACATTGTTTCGTTAAAAGTCTATGTTTAGGGTTCGTAGGGTTTAGGGTTTGGAATTTAGGTATTAAATTTTTAGATAATTAGATCTTATGGTTTATATTTTCGAATTAAAAATTAGATATTTCCTAATTTTTAATACTATACAAAATGAGTGCGCTATATATTCCTAGATACACATGATAGAAGTGACTTTAATTTCACACAAACACGTACACAGAACATATCATGCCTATAGCAAACAACACATTCACAGTAGAGAGCTATTAGTGGATGTGTGGACAGTGGATATACACTGAACTAAAAAAAAGATGTGGAGATATACCTTTATTAGCAAGGATTATTTATTTATTTTTTTATAAGACATGGATATCTTTGTTAAAATTGCATGCTAATCGCTAAATTTCACCTAATGCCTTTCTATTCATTGCATTGCTTTATTAGCATGGATTTCTTTTTTTATAAGACATGATTGGGGATGACTTCCGGCAAGTCCGTAGGAGATGCCATTGGGTTGCCAGAATCTCGCCAGAGGCAAGGTGGCGGCACCGAAAATGTTTTGGTGGGGCCTAGAGGGACCAGGGGTATGGTCCTCCACTGATTTAAAAAAAAAAATGTAGGTAATTTTTTTTATTTTTTTAATTATATTTGTTTTTTTATTAATGCATAAGCTTTGTTTAGCTTGGTTGGTTTAGTGTAAGGATTTTAATGTTATGATCATGAGTTCGATTCTATTTGCAGCACACTTCATCTATCTTTTAAAAACCAAAACTAAATATTGAGGTCTTATTGGGAATTAAACTATATAAAAAGTCCACTAACTAACCACTACACCATATAACTTTTAGGCCCCGTTTACTAGATAGAATTACGCGTCATTATGACAGAATTCTAGCGCAATTCCACGTTTATTAGACACACACTTCATAAAGCGGGTCAGAGAATTCAATCCCATGACCCGCGAGTTTTTTTTAAAAATGATGGAATTAGACAAAAAAAATAATCCTATAAAAAATATAGAATTGATTTATAGGCGCTCAATTCTCCATTTTTTAGTGAATCTTCACCCTTCAAGTTCAAGTAAATTACAATACTTTGCCGCAGAAAAAAAGCCATTGGAGGAACAAATATGAAGAACCCTGGTTTTTTAGTCCCGCTTGCTAGTATTATGGAGATTGAAGTAAATCGGTGAGTCACTTGGTTCCATGATACTTCTAATCCAGCAACCTCATCAATTGCTTTGTTCCTCGTTTTTCATTCCCCCTTCACACAGAATCTCATCAAACTATTTTCATTGCCGTGCGGTGAGTCACTTAGTTCCAGAATATTGTCGTGCGGTAAGATTTCTTTTGTGGAGTTTTGAGACTAAAAAGTTGTAGGAACCGTATAAACATTTTCAACTTTCTATAAAGAATTAAGCTTCCAAGGTTTCTATGCTACTGAGTCTATATTAGGATTAAACTATTTGCGTTGTTGGAAATACTTGAACAACTTTACTACTTTCTCTTGAACAGTTTTACTGAGGCTATAAAGAATTCTGATTTTCTGGTGAATTTAAGTGCTAATCTCTAAAAAGCAGTTCTGACAAATAACTTGAACAACTTTACTACTTTTTCTTGAATGTACCACGTTTTAAAATCAAATTCAAATTACCAAATCCAGATGCAGAATAATACTGTTTTTATTTAATGAAATATAACTGTTACATTACTTGCTTGTGTTTTCACTTTTCACAAGAACATGGATCATGATGATAACATAGAACCCCTACAAACTCCACCCTCTATGAAGTTGTCGAAGCCTAGGAAAAGGTTGTTCAACAACCCCATAAGTAATGCAACCGAACCAAGTTTCATTGGATCTAGGAGGTCCCCCCATAAACGTCAAGGTCCGGAACCAATTGCCGATGTATTAAAAGACAAGAGAACTTACTTCACCAAGGAAGAGGAACAGACATTGCTGGCAGCAATGAAGTTGGGAATCAAGGAGGGACTTCGATGTGACAATGGCTTCAGAAAGGGATTCAACGAAAGGTGTGCAAACCTGATTAAGAAAGATGTGCAGGTAAGCAGTATTACACACAAAGAGGTAGCTAACAAGCTGAAGGTATGGAAATCTGAATATGGTTTGCTGAATGACTACCTTTCCCTTAGCGGTTCTGAGTTTGATTATGAAAGCAATGAGATTGTGGTTGATGATCAGTTGTGGAAAGAGCGAATGATGGTAAGTTG
>JAOWBN010007259.1:5000-11131 GCA_028565015.1 Pinguicula moranensis | reverse complement strand
CATTAAAATTCTTCATTGAAAAAATTTTAAATAATGAAATCATACTATAATAGGATTAAAAGTATACCTTGAAAAAAAGGAAAATATCTTGTATCCGCGGCTATACGAGGGTTCAAAATGGAAGGGTCATCAAATATCTGAATCCAATCCTTTGACATTTTCAAACATGCGCTCAGTACTTGCCGAATATTGTTGGTTATAGTATAACCAGACCTCTGATAAAATTCATGTAGTTGTCTACTCCCTTGCCCTATTCCAACGGCCATCAAGAATGTTGCTACCTTTTCCTGCACGGTGACCTTGGGAGTTTCTCTGAGGCCATATTCATTGCTTAAAGTTTCACACAACATGTAAAATACATGTGGCATCATCCTCAAATTTTCATAACATCGACGCTCGTTAGCATTGTTCAAAAGGTTTAGCAAGTTGTCCCATCCACTGTAAGGTCTATTGTGTGAAGGTTTTCGTGTAAGACAACGCTGAAAATAATGGGATGTAACTGTAGCTACTACCTCAATTTCTTCAGCCTCTTCCTCACTATCAATGCTCAAGTTGTTAGATGCTGAAGCCATTCTGATAATATGTTCCTGTTTGCAAGACATTAGAACGAAAAGTATTAGCATTTGAACAAATTACTAATCTTCCTGTTTGCCAGGCAACACATACAAAGCTTAACGGACATCAGTTTCCCATGAGTAGACAACCCTGAAGATTCAGTTTTTCAAAACCAGTATAACTTACTTCCAGAACTAGTGTGGATGAGTTCGTCCTCAAATGACTTTATAGTTGGCTACTTTAGGGCAGTGCTACCGCTACCATTTATTCCTCTCCGTGCAGCAACCACCAAAATAGAAAACCTCTACCGAGATCATGAGAGTCGTAATAATGATCACACAAATGTTTTCCATTTGGTTGTGATTTTGGTTACCCATGGCGGCAGGTTCATGAGAGTCGTCAGAATGTTTCAGTTGTCTACCTCTTGCACCACCTTGGCGAACACCTCGGTGATACCTTTGCCAATTTCGGACCCCCTTTGAAAAGTGGGTTGCTGGGCATTTGTTGTTTACATGTGAACAAAGCTTGCTGTTGTGCAACCCAAAAACTAAGATTATAAGCTTGACAGTTTACCATTTCAACACACTTACGCAAGTGAATTATCGAATTGAATACCTCACCATTTTCATTTAGGATCTTCGAGCCACTGGTAATATGTTATCTTCATAAGCACAGTTAAGAAATTGCACTTCAAATGTCAGATCAATTTCACACTTCCATTCGCAGAAAGACATTGAAGAACATAACAGAAATTAAGGAAACACTCAGAGGCAATCAGTTCCTACCTTGTTCGCAAGAAATAATCCCGGCATTTCTGATTTCTCAAAGCTTCTTCCCGCTCGGATTGATGGGAGGTGTTCAAGCCATGGATTCCGGTGAGATTGCTTTTTCGAAATGTAGATGCAATTGATTCACGAGCCAGGTTGCTAGGGTTTGAGATTAGGGATAGTGTTGAAGAACAGGCGTAAACTTTTCAAGGTAGCGTCCTGTTTCCAAACTGATGGGTTTTCACTGGATTTCAATTTCCCTGCCGTGTACCCAGGAATTCTTCCTAGTTCGGAAAACCGTAAAAGGCGGGCGGAGCAATGCCTGGAGGAAGAGAAGGGCGAGGGTTCTTCAAGGGCTTGATTCTAATGGGGTTCATGTGTTTTTACTTGATTAATTTTAATCAATTAATATGTAAATAAAATGAAGGGTATTTTGGTAATCTAATGTTAATTTTGGTAATATGTAAGTAAAATGAAATGTTAAAAATTATAGTTTAAGTACTTGCGCAAAACACCACCTCTTCTAAAAATAAGAAGAAGTAGTAGAAGAAGTAGAAGAAGGCTTGCGCAAAACAGGGCCTAACTCTACCAACTCTATTATAATCTATATAATTGCTCTACAAAAATTATCACACAACTCATTATTGGCAAAAATTTATAGGTAAATCCAAATCAACAATTAATTTAACTAATTTTTCTCTAACTATTTTAATCATAATACCAATTACTTACCGAATCATCTTTACCAAATTCGTTTGAATGCCGATATACTTAGTAAGTATGCATTTTTGGAGGTGAGATGTCCTGCCCTCTGATTTTCCGGCAACAACTTCACACATTTCTCGCATTGGGCATATATTAAAAGTAGAGAGAGGCATTCGGTTTGGGCTAAACAGGTCAAAATTGTTTTAGCCCGATCCGGACCATTTTGTGCCCGCCCGATTTAAAAATGAGCGGTCTTTGGCGGTTTAGGACTGCAAAACGGACGGTCCGGGCTAAACCGTTTAGCAAAACGAACGGACACATTTTTTTCAAATTTTGATTCGGGCGGATACGGGTAGGACCCGTTTAGACCGCATTATTATTATTATTTTTTCATTTTTCATTTTTTTATAATTTAAATTTTTATAACTTATAAAGTTACAAAAATAAACTTATAACTTATAAATTTACAATTCATATTCATATCTTAATATAAGTTTACAAGTTCACATATATTTATAAGTTTATACTTCATAAATTAATTCATAAATTATGTTTATAAGTTTATATAAACTTATAATTTATATTATATACCCTAAGTTTATATAAATTTATAACTTTGTAACTTTAGAATATAACTTATAAATTTTGTAACTATAAATTTATAAACTTATGGACTTAGTAACTAGGGTATAAACTAATTATTAGGGTATAAACTTATAACTTATATATATATATACATCCTAAGTTTATAAATACATATCCCAAGTTTATAAGTTTGTATATATTTATAAGCAAGATTTGCTCCAAACTTTGTGAATTTATAAACTTATGGTACAAACTGAGTATAGTTTTTATTTTATGGTTCACCTATTAATTTTGTAAGTTTATAAATTTTAGGGTTTAGTTTAGCCGTAGGGTTAAGTTAAGGTTTAGGGATCGAAAACCTAAATATTAAACTAAACCCTAAAATTTATAAATCTTAAGTTAGAATTTTGACTTTAGAGTTTTTTTATAAATGGTTTAGTTTCATTTTTTTGAAAACGTGCGGATTAAAACGGTTTAAACGGATATACATTTATATAAACGGGTTAAACGGATATATGTTTATATAAAAGTTTTGAACGGGTTAAACTGATTAAAACGGTTAAAACGTTTTAATTCGTTATTTTTTTAAAAATGGGCGGATGTGCTTAAACAGTTCTCGTAATATGAGGTTTCGCCGTATTAGATACATAGATCAAACTCTCGATATTTAATCTATCCTAAAATAACTTTGGGGGAGCGATGCCACTTTTGTGATACCCTTCCCTATTAAAAAATTATACACATTCTTATAATCCCTTGGGTTCTATATGTTTGTTTCCTAATCTATATTCCCTCCGTAAAATTTTGGTTCCACCTTTACTTGCAACACCGGCCAAATGTTTGGATCATATTGGAATGCAGCACTGGGAAAAGGCTGAGTTGCTGCGTGTAATCAAATTCTTCTTTATGGTCATGTTGCTTTATTGTTATCTTTCTATTTGGCGATTAAACATTTCAATACAATATTTTGTTTTTAACTAAATTACTTACTGTTGAGTGAAGTATCAAAAATGCCCTTAAACAATTCTGAATTTACCGTTTTGCCATTAGCATATGTAAATTGACTGAGATGCGCTTGTATATTTACTAATTCTCGACAATTTGTTTATTCTGCGAAATTAAAAGTTTGCCATTATTTTTGTTATAATCTGAACCGTTCATTTCTTTAATCCTGCAGCTGTTACTTGCTCTTTGTTTAAGTGAGTAATTGATCGTGACCGTACGTTTAATTCTTGATCCCACGGCTGAAATGGAAAGCTTCTCTTGAAAGCTTTATGAGTTTATCTTGATTGTTCATTTGTATATCCATCCGACGGCTCCGGTGAAAACTTCCTCGAGAAGTTGAAGTAGAAAGGATGTGATCGTTGGATCGTCTGACAAGATCCAATGGTTGTTTTTTTGGTAGCTCAATCGGTGAAATTCAGGCCATTCATATATACTTTAATCTAACGGCTCTGTTTTTTTGTGGGATTGGCAAGTTTCGGACCGTTGATCAGATGTAATCCGACTGACAGAATTGAAGAATACCCAAAGTATATAAATCTTTCTATCGAAGAACGCGTCATTCAATACAATATTTTCTCTCTCGATCGATTTGTGCTCTCGATTCTCTCTATTTTTCCAATATTCTCGTCAGGAAATACTTCACTTTCCGATGAATCTCGACTTCTTTTACCGATTGCAATCGGTGAAATCGGCCTATCTCGGGAAGATCTACAATTTCGAGCCCGTTTTGAAGTGATTCGAAGTACTACTACTTGGATCTTGACCACTTTCGGTTTGAAGGCTCTGTGAAATATCTACCTTAAATTTTCGGCTGCTTGTTATATTAGGTCTATTACTTTCTGAATTTGCATGTTATTTTTAGTATATTTCTTATTTAGACCTTTTGTTAAGTACTAGATTAGATTTGTTGGTTTTAGATTTGTGCATGTTATTCTTAGTATTCAGAATACTCTATATTGTAAATTTGTATAAATTCTTGAAATATTAATAAAGGCTACACCGCTACAGGAGCATACGATTCCGGAGTTCAATGTGAATTAGCCGAATCTAAGGCGACGTTGAACCGCGGGCATTAAAACTTGTGTCTCTTTAGTTTTTCAAAATTTTACAATATTTTGTATCAAATTTAAACTATACTAACTATCTCTTTGAGAATCTTGCAAAATACGACCACAAATTTCCAACACTTATGAAAACTCCCCAAACCAGAATTTGGAACATAGAACTGGTTGTCTAGGTGCATTACATTTCAATACAACATGATTCCTAGAAACCATCAAAGAAAAACTTAATATAGGCAAACATGATAGCTGGGTTCGCAATATGAAACAGAATCCATATAAAGTATATATAACTCATACGGAGAGAAAAGACAACTTTACCCAGTATATTCCCAACTAAGTTGGGGCCTGGGGGGTCTGATGTACGCGGTCTTACCCTTGTAATTATACAAAGAGGCCATTTTCGTTTTACGACCCAGGCGAGTATCGATCCCTGGACCTCACAGTTGTAAAGTTTAGTTGCTCACCACTTGAGTCACCAGGACTTGATATAACTCATACGGAGGGAGGGAGAGCTATATAGAGAGACTGAGTGCTTAAAAACTAAGTGGGAATGGGAGCACAAGCTTGTGGATCTTAAATGTATGAATTATAATAAATTAGGCAGCAAAGCAACACCCTTTGCAGCAGTCAGCGGCATCATTAATGCAATCAATTAAATGCTTGTAATTTCCTTTAAACAGATCCACCCAAAAAAATTCAAGTATTTCCATGCTCAAGAGAAGATTGTCTGAGTCACCTCCTTTAATTAATTGATTTTTTGCAAACAATTTCTGACTTAAATTAAGAAAAAAAATCAATTTAGTATTTTTTTTACTTTTACTTTTCTAATTTTAAATGATTAAAAACGTTTTTGAAGAAATTAAAGCTCTTATTAAGCTGGTATAATAAAAGCTTTATGTTCTACAACTCTCACGCGGGTTGCAATGCTTTTAGATCAATTTATAAGCAAATAAGCTATCGTCATAGTTGGTATAAAAAAACAAAAGATGAACCTCCATCGTCCGAATACCCGGTCTTTACTATCTGCACATCAGAAGAGTAGTGAAAAGTTAAAGAATCGATGTCTGAACCAATTGCGGAGCCAGGGGACCAGGGGCATGGTTCTCCCAAGATTTCAAAAAAAAAATTATTATAAAAAAATAAATAAATTATTTTTACAGTTTAATCTCCCTTGTCATATTCAAGATATTTTAGAATATGAATAAATTCCATGCGGATTAGTTGGTAGTATGCGTGAATTTTAAATGAGAGTCAAGGGTTCGATCCCCCATCTCTAGTTTTTTGTTTTTTAGAAATCATTTGAATATCATGCTACTAAACATGGACCTGGAATTTAAAATATTTGTAAGGTTAAATGGGCCAAAAGTAAATTGAATTTGTACTCATTTTTTTATTAAAAAATAAAATAATGCAAAAATCTAAAACAATCAAACCTCCAAAGTAAGTAAGA
>JAOWBN010007248.1:0-11132 GCA_028565015.1 Pinguicula moranensis | reverse complement strand
AAATTCGCCTTATATTCTTTAAGTATTGGACCCTAAAACATCACCATATTAGCCTAATTCATGCACATGCTTATAAGGGAAAAAATATATTCATAGAAACAGATGGGCCTCGTCTTTGGAGATGGGCCTCGTCGCGAATGAAGGGCTAGATGGAGAATTCAAAGAAGATGAGGCGTGCTTGAGCCGTGGATCGGTAGTTGGGCCTCTGAATGGGCTTAGTACGCCACCAAAAAATGAACAGGCCCAAAAACAGGAAAAAAGATGTCCATGCTAGGGAATGCGAAAAAATAACAGGAACAATTTTAAAAAATAGTTGGTTATTATAGGGACTTGGCATCTACACTGAAAAAACAAAAATGAGCAAACGAGAGGCAAAATGCCTCGCAAAGTTAGCAAAAACGTCGGCTCTATGATAGAGCAGGAGTAGTCATCATCCTATATCACTTACCCCCTGCTCGCATGTTGTGAGCAAGGGACCCGATCTGTCTTTCATTGTATTGTCACGCCACTTGGCATTTTTTTAATCAAACAGTTTGATAACCAAAAAAGAAAAAAAAATCCATAGAAAAGAACGGAACGAAGAAATTTGAACCAAACCAGGCCCAAGTGAACTCGGGCCTGGCTTTGTGTGCATGTGCGATGTGGATAACTCTCTTTAACAATTTATCTGTATATAATTTTTCTAATACAAAACTCACCTGGATGATGATCCAAATGGCGAAAGCCACCTGCGCCATGACTGCCATTATTCAACTCTTTATGGTTTCTTCCTTTGTATAATTCCTCGCAATTGCATTCTGATGTTTGTGTCCAGAATAAAGAGTGGGACCTTTGTATAAACTGAAGATAGCTGCTCCGGCGAGACCAAGCACAACACCTACAATCTTTGCTTGCCCTCGCAGTTCAGATATGGCAAGCTTTTCCATCCTAATAAAATAAGGTAATGAAAGAAATAGTTAACCAGGGGACAACATAATGATTAATAGGGAAATGAGATAGCGCAAGAATTTTTAGCAAGAAAATTACAAGAATGGTAGGCCCCGCGTATTTAATACCAACGGGCCGATTGTGATTGATGCACGCATGGCCCACCATTCTTGTGATTTTCTTGCTAAAATGCTATAATTTAGCTATCAAAATTGTTTATAAAGAATTTGCAATTAAATAAGTTCTTTATAAAGCATATTTAATTGCAAGTTCAACCTTGTTTTTAAAGCAATTACTTTCCAAAAAAACGGAATTAGCGGTTACAAAAAAAAATAACAAGAATTTTGCCATTAAGGAAATCAGACCGTCGCTACAGTCAATAAATTAAATCGAACCGACAGATACTAAAGATTCTTACCTAAAAATGATGGCTATTACGAAGACTAATGGAGGAACAAGGTTGAAAATGGCGTTTGAATAAGTTGCAGAGACAAAGTTGTACGCAGCGAAGCCTAGATTCAGCGACATGTGCAACCTTCAATTAAACAATGAAACCAAATGTTATGCACACTGTAAATGGTATCTTAATAATAAATCAAATCAAATATACCCAGTAAGTCCCGTTCATTGAATATATGTTCATCATGAAAAACTTAAACCTACCCGAGTATGGAAGCAATGAAAATCTTGCCGAGTAAACACCATGTAAGAGATGAACTTTTCCTGCATAATGAATGGGAAAAATGATCAAAAAATTGTACGAAACCCTATGAGGATATTATTGAGGGCAACCAACCTTAGATGTGCAACAACTGCTATAACTTATGGGACCAAAAGTATTTTTATGCACCACTATGCACGCTGTGTGTATTTTTATAGATACCTATCACAAAAGTATGCGAAAGGAGCCAAGGCAATAGCGGCGATGGCCTGACGGTAAGCGACGTAAATGGGAGGTTTCATGCCGGCGGACATGGCTGCTTTTGAGACAAGGTAACTTCCTGCATATGCAAACTGTGTAAGAATCATGGCAAGAAGAGGAAGCTGGTTCTTAGGGATTATTGAAGTCTTCATCTTCTGAATCAGTTCTAATTTAACCTCTCTCTCTTGTCAACTCTGATTCTTTAATGTTTTTTTTTGGGAAGTTACCCTTTTCCATTTATAGACATCTTTGAACGAAGGGGAATTTGTAACAGTAAAAATGGCTGGTGTATGAATACATAGATGACTGTGTTTTTTAGGTTTAGTTCATGTATTTGGCTAAGGTAAATGAATTAAGTAAATTATGGTTCATGTAGGAGATCAGATTCATGAGTTAAATTTTTTTAATAAATTCTATAAATAGTGGTAATACATCATGTAATCTTTCATTGGTATTTATATAAATCCTCATGTAATCTTTCTTTTGGGTAACCAAAATTTTATTCACCACATTCGCCTCTAAAAACACGTTACATGTAATCTTTCATGAGTGTTTATTTAAATACTCATGTGAACTTTCACGTAATCTTTCATGAGAATTTTATATTAATCCTATAAATACTCAAATGTAATATTTCATTTGTCTTAAGCCAAGTTGAAGTGAAATAAGAATCCAATATATGAGGAAGTCTTTGGAGTTAGTCTTGTTCACAACTACTCAATTTTCATTGTGGAATGCAAAGATAACAAGGCGATAAAAATCAGGCGCAGCGGTCATAGAAAATTTTTGAGGCTTCATTTTGTTAAGTGGTATGACATTGGCCATAAGAATGTCCATAAATAAATAAAAAAATTATATTGAAAAAAAGTGAAATAAAAGTTTGGAGTTTCCTTCATCATTCTCTTTTTACCATATTCTATCAAAATCAGAATAAATAAAGGTCTTAAAAAATAACAACTAGGGTTCTTTAATAATTATATGGAAATTTATTAATAACCAGTTTTATTATAAATTTAGATCTGGTTCTCTTTTGTCTCTGGATGTATGGGTTCTAATTGGGCTCCTTCCTTCAATTTCTCTACTTGCTGTTTTTCTGTCTCGGTCTTCTTGGCCCAGACAAAAGAGTAAAGCCCAGCAACTAGGAAGAAACTTCCCAAGATACTGCACCAAATGATAAATCATAAGAAAAATTAGAAGGAAAGATCAATTGATCAAACAGAAGGTATTAAAAAGTGTTAGAATAATAAAATCGGGGATTTTCCTTCTTTAGTCAAAGACAACGTCCCACAAAATCAGGGATAAATCAGGCTGACAATCATTACTTTTAGATCTAGTTTTGTCCTATAAAAAGGATATGTACAGATGTATTGTAAGCACAATTAAAAGAGAAAGAAACAACAATTCTTTCAACAGAGTCTTTACGATTGAGAACAATTATATTATTTTCGCTCAATATGGTATCAGAGCAGGTGATCAATTCGGAGATTTGATCAAAGTCACTCATCATATACCAAGAAAGAGGTGGTACTAGCGACAATACCACCGATGTGACAAAAATTGAGTCTTGACCAGGCGGATTTGTCAGCACAGTTCGCCAACTTTCTTAAACAAATGCAACCAACTGAAAGTCCGGTTGTGATCAGTACCAAGCTCACATATCAAAACTATTCTCTTTGGTCTCGCCTTATGCGAGTTGCCATCGGAGGCCGAGGACGCCTTTGCCACCTGACGGGCGAACCCTCAGACCCTGCTAAAGAAGACCCTGAATATTCAACTTGGGAGCAAAACGATCTCGCAGTTTGCTCATGGATATTAGACAATATCAGTAGTGATATTGCCCAAAGATACACATAATATCCATCTGCAAAAGAATTATGGATCGGGTTGGAAACAATTTTCAATAGTGGATCGGATTCTCTTCAAATCTATGATCTAACTAGTAAGGCAAACAGCTACAGACAGGGACCTGAGACTCTAGAAGAAGTATTCAGCATCCTAAACCGAATCTGGCAAGAGATTGTTAGAAGGGACCCGAATCCTATGATCTGTTCCAAGGACATTGCAGAATTGAATCGGAGGTGCCAGAATACTCGCCTATTCCAATTTTTGGCGGCGATTAACAGCGACTTTGACAATGTTAAGAGGGATTTGCTAAAAATGTCGCCACTCCCAACTGTAGATGCAGCATATGCACACTACGGCAGGAGGCCGCGCAACGACAAATTTTGAATGCCTCAGCCGCAGCTGGGCATTTAACAAGTACCGTCGGCGCCGGTTTTTCTAGCGGTTCCCAGTCAGATCCGGCCAAGACGAACTCATCATTCTGAGAAGGAGACTTTGACCAAAGTAACTCTCGGTCAGAACCGGCGAAACCAAACTCATCATTCCGGGGGGGCGATTTTGACCGGAATAAACTGTGGTGCGAGGAGTGCCAAAAGAAGGGCCACTCGACCGAGAAGTGTTGGAAGCGGGTTGGTTATCCCAACAAATGCAACAAGGGACGGAGAGGTACGACCGCAAGCACTGTGGGCAACCCGGATTTGGTCGCACCACACGGCGACGAGCAGAATGATGGCAGTAACACCGGATTTGGAGGAATCATGATGGGAGTAGCGCAAAATCCGACCGAATGGTCGCAGATTTCTGATGCGAACACCACGGGACAAAAGGTCATGGAAGTCAACTCTATGGGCAACCCATTATGGGTCGCACCTCACGAAGACGACCACTATGGAGGCAGGCCGATCGGAGGAACCATGGTGAAAGCACGAAGCAACACAGGAGGAGGAAACGCGCAGTCGAGTTTCTCGAAGGAGAAGATGGAGTAGAACATTCCAGATCTATATGGAAGCAATAATCCTTTTTTGCCCCTGTCTCCTTCTAATTTACCATCGTGCCATTACAATTCACAGGATTCGACGATATGCCAATCATAGATACACCCCCATAGAGTTTCCGAATTTGCAGATACACCCACGGACTTCTCTGGAACTGCAGATCAAACCCCGAACTCTGCTGGATTCGCAACATGGGTCACGAACTTCACAAAAATTGCAGAAAGACCCCTGAAATCTGCTGAAATCACACAGTGTAGCCCATAAATCTGAAAAATTGCCAGAAAGTCCATGTATCTCTAATCCCCGATATTTTCCGCCTGGATGTTTCGATTTGGAAATCACGGACCCACCACAATCATCTAACAATGGAGCATACATGATAAAAGCACCTCAACTACACAAAAATGCCAATTGGCTCCTCGATTGTGGGGCTACCGATACGATGACTTATGATGCCACTGATTTTATTTCATCTTCCACATCGCGGAAGTCCACTATACAGACAGCTAACGGAGGAATATCCACGGTTCAGGGTGTCGGCTCTATCGAGCTATCCCCGACTCTTAAACTCAAGAACTGTCTATGCATTTCACTTTTATGCAAATTATTGTCAGTCAGTCATGTTTCTAGCGAGTTAAATTGCATGGTTGTGATGTATCCTTCGTTCTGTCTTATCCAAGATATCCAGACGGGGAAGATCATTGGGCGTGGCACTGAGCGCGGGGGCCTGTACTATGTGGATGAAGTAATACAACAAGGATCTGCTGCAGTTGCCCATGGAAGATAGATCATAAGATTAAACTTTGGCATCAACGGTAGGGTCATCCTTCGGCTGGGTATATGAAAATTTTATTCCCAAAACCTTTTCCTCGTCAGAATAATTTTTCTTGTAAGACATGTATTTTGGCTAAGAGCCACCGACAATCATATCCTCCTACAAATACCCGTGCGAACTCTGCATTTAGCCTAATACACTCTGATGTGTGGGGACCTGTCCGAACTTCTACTAGTAGTTTGTTCAAGTATTTTGTCCTCTTCATATATGATTGCACCCGAATGACTTGGGTTTATTTTCTCAAAAATAAATCTGATGTACCTCAAAAATTCCAGGACTTTTGTTCTCAAACACCTCAGCAGAATGGTGTTGCTGAAAGAAAGAATCGCATCATCCTCGAAGTCACTCGAGCTTCAATGATCGACTCGCATGTCCCACATTCTCTATGGACTGAGGCCGTAGCAACAGCTGTCTACCTAATCAATCGTCTTCCTACACGAATTCTGAGTCTTAAGACACCACTGACAACTCCTTTTGATTTATTACAAGTTCCACCTGCCTTCACCCTACAACCACGGGTCTTTGGAAGTTCTATTTTTGTCCACATACCCAAAACAGACCGCACTAAACTAGATCCATGTGTATTAAAATGTGTGTTTGTTGGCTATGGAATCAATCAAAAGGGTATCGCTGCTACCATCCTGGATCTCGGAGGATGTATACAACCATGGATTGCAATTTTTTGGAAACAGAATTTTATTATCATAACCAAGGGGAGTCCCTACATTCTGATTCATTGGATTGGCTACTATATACGTGTGGTTCATCACCCATGCAGACATCTTCTTCTCCAGCAGTCACCTCTGAAGAGCAAGTGATCGCACCTGTCAACTACCCGGCTCAGTCCGCCTCGCCCATAACTTCACCGCTCCCTGATATCGTGGTATCTTCTTCAACCATATCGGTTTATAATATTACTCATCATGAACAGGAAGTACCACAAGAGGAACAGGGGAGGTATATGCTACCTCCTCGACATAATCGCAGAATTCCAAGGAAGAGATACGAGCCTGAGCATGTCCCATGATCTTCTGCATGTCCCATGGCTAATCATGTCAGGGGGATTCTTACTACAGTAGCTCAGACATTCTTAGCCTCAGTATATGCTACAAATATTTCGCGTACTGTGACTGAAGCATAAGAACACACAGAATGGAGATAGGCTATGGAAGAAGAAATGCAGGCACTCGAGAAAAATGGTACATGGGAAAATGTGTACTACCATCCAACAAGAGACCATTTGGTTGCAAATGGGTGTTTACAATTAAACATCGAGTAGATCGCATGATTGAACGATATAAGGCACGCCTAGTGGCTAAAGGTTACACACAGACATATGGAGTGGATTATGTTGAGACATTCTCTCATGTAGCCAAGCTTGATACCATCAGGGTCTTGTTCTCTGTCGTTGCAAATCTGGATTGGTCTTTACATCAGTTCGATGTAAAGAATGTATTCCTTCATGGAGATCTGCAAGAAGAAGTATAAATGGAACCACCACCAGGATTCTCTGAGACTTTTAAGAAAGGACAAGGATGTAAACTAAAGAAGGCATTGTATGGTCTCAAACAGTCCCCGCATTGTTGGTTTGGGAGGTTTACTATGGCAATGAAGAAATATGGTTATATACAGAGCAATTCCGATCATACGCTATTCCTGAAGAAGAAAGAAAATCTGATTACTTGTCTAATCATTTATGTTGATGATATGATTATCACAGGAAATCATGAAGACGAAATCCGAGAACTTCGGCTGAAACCTATTTCGAGAATTTGAGATGAAGGATCTAGGGAGACTGAAATATTTTCTAGGAATTGAAGTTCTGCGATCTAAGCATTGAATTTTTATTTCTCAGAGAAAATATATCCTAGACCTACTAGCAGAGACCGGCCTACTGGACTGCAAACCGGCTGAAACACCCATGATAGTCAATCAGAAATTACAAATTGATGAAAGGGGCAAACCTACTGATCGTGACATCAACGGTTAATCGGGAAGCTTCTATATCTTTCTCATACCAAACCTAATATAGCCTATGCAGTTGGCATTGCAAGCCAGTTTATGCACAAAACTCAGACAGATCATATGGAAGCAGTCATGAGGATAGTTCGGTATCTCAAAGGGACATCTGGGAAAGGAATCATATTTCGAAAAAATGGCCATCTTGACTTTTAGGGATATACTGATGCAGACTGGGCTGAAAATCCTATAGACCGATGGTCTACGTCAGAATACTTTATGATAGTTGGAGAAAACCTGGTTACCTGGAAAAGTAAGAAGCAAAATGTGATAGCTTTGTCAAGTGCAGAAGCAGAATTCAGAGGAATTACTCGAGCACTATCCGAGGTACTATGGTTACGAAAACTCGTAGATGAAATTGGATTCCCAATAAAAGGAGCATGCCATATGAAATGTGACAATAAAGCAGCCATCAGCATATCAGGGAACCCCGTACAGCATGACCGAACAAAACATATTAAAGTGGATAGACACTTCATCAAAGAAAAGCTCGAAAGCGGGGTGATCAGCCTACCGTTTGTCAGATCAGAAGACCAGCTAGCTGATAGTTTTAACCAAAGCAGTCTCAGGTCGATCACTTCACGGCGCACTTTGCAAGTTAGGTGTCTTGGACCCGACGACCCAACTTGAGGGGGAGTGTTAGAATAACAAAATCAAGGATTTGCCTTCTTTAGTCAAAGACAACATCCCACAAAATCAGGGATAAATCAGTCTAACAATCATGACTTTTAGATCTAATTTTGTCCCATAAAAATGATATGTACACATGTATTGTAAGCACAATTAAAAAGAGAAAGAAACAACAATTCTTCCAATAGAGTCTTTCCGATTCAGAACAATTATATTATTTCCGCTCAATAGAAAACCCTCAAGTATGGCATATAACAAGAGAAGAGAGGCTATGATCAGTGGCGCCACTAACAGAAGCGCCTTTGTTTTTTACATGAAGCAAGTAATTCAGAGCTCTTTCAGTGATGACTTCACCAGGGATCAACAATGGAATCCCAGGTGGATAAGGGCACACAAGCTCCCCACAAATCTGTCCAAGGCTCTCCTCTATGCTCACTCTTCTCTTCTGTGAAAAGAAAGCTTCTCTTGGACTCAAAACCATTTTGAAGTCATCATAAGGCGATAACATTCTCGCGTCAATAGCTCGATTTACTGAGGTATGAAGGGGGATGTAGAAAGTATCTGACAGATGCTTCAATCCCAAGACAAGTCTCATGATATGCTCCCTCTTAGTTCCGAGGTTGAAGGCTAGTGTAAAAGATTGGGTGCCGACAAGTTCGCAAACAACTCCAAAATCCCTGGATAAGATATCATCAGCTTCAAAGCCGGAAATCCTGAGTTGCTGCATGCCAAGAGTAATTCGTAAAGGATCAATGGCAGGAAATTTGGGGAAGTCCAGAATGTTGAGCAGTGAAATTCCGGGAATGTTTTTAATCATGTTTTTCGCTTCCTCAGCTAATTTGATAGCCTCATTGAAAATGATTCCACGGTTATCACTTAGTTGGGCCCTTGCAGCATCTAATGATGCTAGCAGCAAATAGCTCGGGCTGCTGCTCTGAAGTGTTTGAAGACACCTACAAATCCTTTCCCTGTTTATGAGATTACCATAAAGATGCAGCATCGATGATTGTGTAAGAGAGGATAGCATCTTGTGCGTCGACTGCACAACAAGGTCAGCACCTTGAGCAAGGGACGAGTTTGGAAGCTGCGGGTGGAAGCCAAAGTGAGCACCATGTGCCTCATCAACAATCAACGGTATCTCATTATCATGACACAGCTTTGAAATCGCAAGAATGTCACTGCATATACCCTCATAACTAGGTGAAACGACCAAAGCAGCAGCTGGTTTTCGGCCTTCAATTGCTAAATCGTTCATTGCTTCCTCTAACTGTTATAATAACCATCTGGAGTTATAACAAAAATAATTTTCAAGCGATTGTCTGTCAGCTAAATAGAGAGTGCACAAGCGATGAGCAAGATGAAGTACTAGAGATGGCTAATAGAAAGCAATGCCATTAGTTTTCAGCTTGACTTGCCTGTGAAGGAGTGATACCACCGGCAATGCCCCATTTACGGTCATATTCTGGAACTATATACTTGGGTACCACCCCAGATAACACCATCGCTGAGACTGCAGAGGTATGAGAATTTCGAGGAAGAATGAGAGTATCTCCAGGAGAACAAGCTGACATAATTGCTGCCTGGACTCCACACGTACTCCCCCCGACAAGAAACCATGTCTCTGATGCTCCAAAAAGCTCAGCTGCCTCTTTTTGAGCCTCTAGAATAGGCCCTTCAGGAGCGAAAAGATTGTCAAGCTCCGGAAGTTCTGGCAAATCATGCATAAAAGGTCGCAAACCAATCAGTTGAGCCAGTGATGAGGGAGCTGCCTGGCCTCTGTTATGTCCTGGGAAGTGAAAGCTGGCTGCATTTTCTTCTGCAGATGCTTTTAGTGCACTGACCAGGGGAGGAAGTTCACGCTTCTTGATTCTCAGAGAATCGTTATGGAACACATTTCTTACCGAGTCGAACTCTAAGATTTCATCCTCTACCTTCTGTTCCTGCTTATTCCGTACTGCTGTGCGGACGCTCTCCTGCAAACAGCCAACATCAACCATTTTCACGTAATTGAACTCTGATTCAACAGCATTAGCAACAAGAAACCATTGCCCAGATTAATGTTTAACCTTGAGTAGAATGTTAGACATCGACTCCTACAGCATAAAATGGCATGCATCCATTTAAATGAAATATGAACAAAATGCCAACAGATTAACAAATTCAACAGCATCAAGGCACAGCAGTCTTTTTCTATCCTAAAATAAATCATCAACGAAAGCTCTTGATAACTTCTTCGGAGCAAGACAAGGAAGATAATGGTATCTTCCGAAGAGCTCGGGGGCCACACAACTCAAAAGGAACCAAAATATCAACAATTTCATTTGTCGAGTACCCATTAAAATGTTTAAAAAATGCCTAGAACACCATCAATGGGACTGATTGCGATCCCTTTATTGAGAAATCCGACCTGGGAAATGCAAGCTCTTGGGAATGTGCTCAGCCTTAAACTCCAGTTACTGCACAGAATCGGATTCACGTTCTGCAAAATATTAGCATAGTAAATCAAATTTCACTCCTTTAGTCATCTCTTCTAGGTAAACACGATTTAGATGAAATGATGAAAACGAAGAATTTCTTAAGCGTATTGTGTTTGGAGGGAAGCACTGCACTGCACTGACCATATCCAGAAGATAGGGGGGAAACATTGAATTGAAGGCCACGAAGCCGAATGGAGGAGAGGAAGCATTAATCCTCAGTTTATAGGTTAATTAAATTTTCAATACGTTATAAAATTGACCCAATACGTTATAAAATTGAGAGCCTTATTTATAATTTGTAATACGTTAGGGACTCCATTGAAATTAAAAATAATCATCTCATGCTTCTTCTCCTCCAAGAAAACCTCCTTTATTTCTCCTCTATACCCCAGATTGACGATCTAGTTGGAATTTTCTCTAGAAGAAAACTCGAGCCACCAATCTACTAAGCAGAATGGACCAAGGTGAACACTCCATGGGAACAA
>JAOWBN010007237.1:0-11132 GCA_028565015.1 Pinguicula moranensis | reverse complement strand
ACCTATGGCCAGAAAGTTATGTGGTAGAGGGTCTGCCCATTTATGGGTTAGGTTAAATAAATACCTCCAAGGTCACAAGGTTGTCGAATCTAAGAAATCATTTAGCCTGACTAGTTTCTTTCTGGAGAGGAAGATTTGCACGATTATGAAATCCTTGGGCTTTGAAGCTGTTGAAGATTGTTGATGACAACCATGAGAGGTAATTCTTGATTAATTTATTTATTGAGTTATTTCTGTATTTGTAAATCCTCTCCAACAGATGCAACGGAAGGCGGCGGAGGAACGGTTGTTGACCCATACTCCTCCGACCATTGGATGAAAAAATAGAGAGCAGTCGTGGGAGCGGCAATGGACAACGGACGGTGAAGGGACATTGGATAGAAAATAGAGAGAGGAGAGCCTCTCTCTCATGTGGGCCGGCAAAGGACGGCGAATGCACCCTTCCGACCATAGGTCGGAGAGGCAAGATTTTTCAGCATTAATTTCTATACTTAAAAAAATTGCTTTTAACTGTTTTTTCTCCATATATTTAAGCATTTTTTGAAAGGGACAACATGAGAGAATATGGATTTTGATTAATTAATGGACCATGTTTAAACTATCTACCAAATTACATGCATTTACTTTTTATTTTTGCTTGAAAAAACAAGCTTTACTAAAAAGCATTTATCCACTTCTTTATCTTGTTTTCCAACATGAGTTACCTAAACCAATGCCTTGTCAACTTCTATTTCCATTTATATTTAACTCTCATGAACATATTTTAAAAAGAGTATAATTAGGCTCTGGTTTATCAAATTGGACCTTAAAAATTGATAAGGTGACTGAATACAGATAAGATGACTTATTTTTTAATAAAAATTTTCAAGTAATTTATTTTTTCAATCACATTATAAAACAGAATGTTGGTGTTCATGAAACAACCTTATTTGATTAAATTGTCTTATTATGATAAAATAATATAAAATTACCTTATAAAGTGACTAATAAGACTAGGCAACAGAGCCTTAACATAACTTTTTAAAATAAACACATGTAAAGCTATTATTTAGTATTTGTTCACATATTCCTTTATTTGCGGGAGGTTGTGGGTTCGAACCCTATCAGGAACACGAAGTAGAGGCCAAACTCCAATTTTATGACTTTGGCTTGCCCGGTCAGCCGTTTTTCTGATTTGTCTGGAGAGTCGTATGGGTAGGTCCTTGTGGACTAGCTGACAAATAGTCGGATACCTCCGGTCATCCCAAAAAAATATTTTCTATTTCTTTCAATCAATTTTCAAATAGTCACGAAATTCTCTCTAACTACATATTTTCAACAATTTTATCAATAGTTTGCCACTTCTTTAACATCATACCTGTCTCAAACTGTAAATTTGTCTTGTACATTAATTTAGATTAGTTAGTTGATTCCCCATTTAATGCTGGACATTACTAGATTCTGGTGCAAGTTTTGTTTATAAGTTAGTTTACAGTTTACACAAAGCAATTGGATTGGAGGCATTGGCGGAGACAAGGGGGCCATGATCCCTTAGAATTAAAAAAAAATCTACATTTAAAAACGAGTAGTTTGGTCCCCAAAAAAATTGAACCCAAAGAGGATTGGGCTGGACAATACATAAATAATAAAAACCTAGTGGAATTACAAGATTAAACATCATGGATTCCGGCTCATCTATGGTTTAATTAATCCTAGGACTGAACAGTCCAATCTATCTGGTTGGATAGAAACAGGAGATGATGAAAATAAAATGCAAGGAACACATCCATTAATTCCTGACCGGCGAAGACAACCCTTGACCGACCGTGGTCTGTGACCTCCCACTTCTTCCCAAATCCTGATCCCGACAGACGAGTTCTACGGATGTCGAGGTAAGTCCTAAAACTGAAATCTCTAAGGCTGATTTCATCACTTTCAATTTTTTTTGACAAACCAAAATGCATTAAATAACGAAAGGTTCATATGTACATATGTCTTCCCAACCTATTTGTTGTATTGCCTACAATGTTAACAAGAAAATTAACAATTTTGTATACATAGCACAGGTTGAGCTACCCATTCAGCGATTGAGAATGTGAATTTACCATGCTTCGCTTTGACTTTAAACCAATTCCAACTTAGTATCTGTAGCTTCTGTAATGTCGTGTCCATGTTCACTTATGTGTTTGAAAATGAGCTTCATTTCTATCACGCCACAGCAACCATGTCATTGCAATCCAAATTACCTTTCATACCTCATGTGTAATTTTGTCCGGCTTTAGGCTCATATATTCATCCAGACTGGGAGTACGGTGTAGTGCAGTAAGAGATGCTTCAAGTACCTGGTTTTGTTGTACGTGACCTCTTTGAGGTTGATTCGAGACATGGCATTGTTTTCCCTGCACTGGTTCTTGTCTCCACTCTTTTCGTGCTATCCATTGTTATTGAGATGGATTTTGAGCCCACATTTCCCAGCCCTGTTGAGTGTCTACTCTTGATCTGGTTTGTAGTTCCCACTGCAAGTCTACTGCTTGTTGTTGCACATCCTGCTGGACACTGTTACTATTCTGATGTAACATATTGTCTGGCTATCCGTCAATGTTTTGGACCTGTTCTTGGCCTGTTTGGTCTTCCTGCATGTTCAGCCACTTCCTGAGCTTATTCCACAATACTTTACTCTGCTGACAATGGTGGAATATATGACTTTCATCTTCGTTGTCCTCCTGACATAGTGTGCAGCAGATTGTTTGTTCTCTTCCGATCATGCTTCTCCCCTGCAAGTTTTTTTCGTGGGCAGCCGGTGTTGTAGCAACTTCCATATGAAGATAGAGACTTTCTTTGGCACATATTTGCTCCATGCCTTTTGTAGCAAATTCCTTTCTTCTATATGGTATAGTTCCGGTTGTGCTTCAAGAATCCTGTTGTAACCTTCTGCCACTTTGTATTTTCCGTCCTTGCTCTTGGAGTATGTGTAAATATCCTGTTCAGCTTCCTGCAATTGTATATCATTTAGGAGTATAGTTAAATCATGAAGATCTTTCTGTTCCTCATCATTCAGCTCCCTTCTCCATTCCCATCTCCACCTCCAAACTCCCTCATTCCACTCACCATGACCCGAAACTTTGCTCCCTCAGGTGAGAGGTATTTGTTGATCAGGGCATTCGATTTGTAGCACCCTTAACCGCTCCCCGGACTCGTGGAAGGGCACTCCTTCATAATTTATTGGTGAACTTTTCATAGATTTCACTCCAAGTTGTTAAGGAAGCCTCCAAACTCCCTCAAAATCTTGATCCTTAATTCGGAGGTCTTGCCACTTGAGAAGTATTTATTGGTGAACTTTTCTTAGATTTCACTCCAAGTTGTTAAGGAAGCCTCCAAAAGAAACATAAACCATGTCTTGGCATGACCATTAATGGTGTAAGAAAACATACGCATCCTTAGTTGATCTTCGATCAATCCTACAAGAGAGATGCTAAAGACAACATTGTAAAAATCATGCATAAAAGTCAATGCATCATCACATGGTAAACCTTGAAAAGAAGGAAACATTTGATAATGAATAGGCTTGAGTTCATAGTTTATTGCCATCGCATCGAGAATGATGCAAGATGTGTTGGTCCCTATGATCGGCCTTCGAGAATCATGCATTGGTGGCCTCCTGTTTACTCCCAGCTCCTTAACTCCTTGTTCCCCATTGTTGCCATTTTGATCTCTAAGAAGATGGAGATGTGGGGCATCTGAATTGTCTCCGCTCTCATGTAGTGGATCATCTCCTACTCCCATTTGATCTTATTTCCTCGTAACTCTTTTGGTAAAGGCTCTTAGTCAGTTAGTGTCAAGAGGTGGATTCAACTCAGGGCTGAGAGATCTCATCCTTTGCATACACCTACAAAAGTCTTTAATGTTAGAGATAAGAATACTTCATAAAAAAGTAGTATAGTAAAGAGAATTTGATTGCAAAAAGAGAATACATAAGCAACAACTAATTAACAACAAAGTTTAGAAACCCGAGTCCCTGACAACGTGCCAAAAACTTGTTAGATGTGATGCATGTCCACACTATCATAGTAATACCCTCAAGTGTACGTACCAGTGAGCTACCACAGGGTTGAATCTCTTGTGGAATCTGGGGTGACTTAACTATGCTATCAAACAGCCTATCGTCTATCTAAAAGAAATGCAAAATGAAAACAAGTACGATTGGTTGGTTTGAAATCATTAATCTAAATTATCACTATCAATTAACTAACAAGGCAAATAATCACTTAGGGTAAAATCAAAGGAGAAGGATGTATGGGTAATCTAACTTCATTCACCTGCACTATGTCTCGAAATGGTGTTCTAGCATTCAAACCTAGTGGAATCGGTTAAGTACATGAGACTTCTGAGTTGGTGATTAGTGGTTCATCCTCAAAGGCTATGGAGACCTGTATAGTGCATGGGAGTCCCCAAGTTTTCCGCAATCACTTCTATGAGGGGTCCATTTACTGCACGACAATCCCTTAATTATGACCATTGACATTAGATTCAAGACTTAATAGCCTACCTAGCCATTATTAATTAGGTACCTATTTATGTTGGTTTACTTGGAGCTTTTTTTGGTAAGCCGATCCTCCAAGTTCCCTAATTTGTAAAAGTTTTTCTACAGCGATGATCAATCTACCACACGTTAACTATAGGTAATCGATAAATACAATAAATATGCCCTAATCCCAACATCTCAAATTTTAAAAAACACCAAATCAATCCATGACTTTGGCGAAATCACTAAATACCCATACAAAAGTATTTAGCTACACATGTCTAAAGGGAAACCCATACAAAAGTATTTAGCTACACATGTCTAAAGGGAAAACAATAAATAACTTCATTACAATCTCATACAAAAAAGGCATTAAAATTAAAGAAAATACTTCTCTTTTCAAATGGATCAACAACCAAAGTTCTAAAAAAGATCCAAAACTTGATGGGCAAACATTAATTTCCAGTTAAATCCTTCCTCTCCTCCAATTGCATTCAATTCCCAAGAAATAAATGCCAAGATCCTAGAGAGAGAGGCTCTCTAGGGAGAAAATTACTAAGAGTGAAAAAGTTGTAGAGAAAATTTAAGTTGAGAGTGAGAGAGTTTTAGAAATCTAAAGGAATACATTTATATATATATATATGTGTGTGTGTGTGTATAAATATATAAAGGTAGGTCGGGGGTAGAATGGTAAATTTTGCTAAAAAAAAGACCCCTCCTCCGAATTTGAAACGAGATGGCGACTACCTGAAGCTCGGAATTGTCGCCTTAGGTGGTCTTTGGCTGCCACCTAAAGGATAATGGCGGCCGCTTGAAATTCTGAAGTTTTGCCTCAGGTGCACCCAAGCGGGAGCCTAAAGGAAGTCGGTGGCTGCTTGAAGCTCGGATCTACCGCCTCGTGTGGTCTTGGGCGGCCACCTAAAGCAAAGTAGTGATTGTTCTATTTCTGCTTCCCTTTCCTTCTTTATGCCATTTTGAACTCATTTCCTCTCATTTTCAAACTCTTTTGCACCAATCAACCAATGGGTACCTAAAGAAATGAGAAATATTCGAAACACAAGCAAAAGCTATCCTAAAAGGCCTTGATTAGTTGGTATAAAATCAACTCATAAAAATTTGGCAAATCTAAGCTTTGCAAGGCTTAAGCTAACGCCTAAGACTCAAAACAAGCATACAAAGGATATCAACGCCTTGCCATTTCGCACTTTTTGAACCAACTCTATGCAAATGCAAATCATTCATGCTTATTATGTCTACTAAGTTCACACAAAAGCATGTTTGACATGAAGTTAATGTGAAAGATCACCACCTATATGCCGACCTACTTTTCATGGAAAGTTAGTGAAGCACTTAGATGGTTTAGGACTACGTCACGTGGGCCGTTTGTTCTAAGCTCTAGGACAAGCGGGAGTTTTTTAAACTTTATACCATGTGAGTCATGCATTGAATAATAAAATGTTGAATTGTACATTGAATGAAATTTACATTTCCCTTATTCATTTATATTATGTGTTGGATGTGATATTAAACATCAATGGAATTCTATGATTGCAATATATGTACCTTGACAGTCCAACGATAGGTGACTTCTAGGAGATTGAACTTCAAGCTGTGCAATCTAAAATTAAGTTTGTGGTCATACAGATTAAGTTATGGAAAGATCTGAATTGGAATATCAAGAATTTCTATGACCATTGGAGTTGTCTGTAAATCCTTAAAAATAAAGCGGTTGATCAGAGATGTTGGTGTAGTGTCGCGTAGATGGAGACTCCTATATGTGAAAAAATATTTCTACATAGGACTGGCCAAGATTTGATAATGAGATCTTTAATATCCATTAGATAGAAACTCATATCAAATCACAAAGATGATCATGTATAAGTTATTTGAATCTTGAGTGTTCTGAGAGACTTTGATCTACGACGTTTGGTTCTTTGACTTGTTCAGTAAAATCTTGTTGCGACTGCACAGGTCGAATCCATTTAATCTTGGAAGCTAAATGAAGTAAATAACTTGTAATCCTTGCTATGAGATAGAACACACACCTTTCTTTGCCCCGTAGGGGTGAGAGTTGTATCATGGTTTACATGAGGGGTTTATTCGGTGCTTAAATGAGAGCTCTCATTCACAAATAAAGATCCATTGTATTAGTTTGTTCATTAGAGAATAAACGGTACTCGTGGCGCAAGATACATATATGGTGTCTAACAGACATTGGACCTAGACCTATTTGTGAACCTTGAGTGAAAGATAGTGTATACACAATGATTATATCAAAGTATGCTCCTAGAGTAATATTCTATTAAGAAAGTCCATATGAGATGAGAGTTTAGTCTCATGTCTATAGTGCTATGTTCATGAAGCTAAACAATTAGTGATTAGGCGAAAGAGTTTTACGTGCAATGATTAATAAAACCTCCTTTAGATGAAGTTGTTGTGATGGAGTTTTAGGGGACGCAGATAGTCTTTTTATATTGGCTTTCAGTAAACATATTGTGGGAGCCTCCAACACTAACGTTGAAGTATCTGCTTTTACCCATGCGCATAGCACTTGTCACTCATTGGATCTGGATCAAGTCATTTTTTAATCTAATAAATGATCATGGTCAACTAGTTCAACAACCTCCCCTCCCCCATCCCTCCTCCGACAGTATACTCACACATGTCGTGGCTTGCTAATCTTAGTTTTTCAGAAGATATGTTGACAATTTATTCAAGCCAAGGAGGCTTAGGAATTTTCAAGAAAGATTTCATTATAAGAAATTTTCTGGATTTCTTGATGATTTTATTGTAGTACACCATCACATCTTTATATAGCAGAACAAAGATCAACAGAAGCTTCTAGGCTCCGTCTCCATAAGAAGTTTCTAGCCTATGCTGTGTCTCGCGAAGAATGCGACTATTTTTTATTTCTAGGAAAGGCTTGAATGTTCTGGATTATATCTTCATCATAGGCTTTGGATGGGCCAAGTTCTCTTGGGCTTCAATATCACTAAAAAATACCGCAAGCTAAACATGGGATGACCACGTGAAGCTTGGACTGAAATAACCCAAAATTAATAAAACAAGAGAAGAAGAGTGAAGATAAATGGCAGATAAACCAGAAAAGAAGGAGAGGGAATGGAGAAGAAAAGAGAGAGAGAGAGAGAGAAATAGTCTCATACCATTGTCACTTCAATTGATCGGTGAGGGACCTGATTAAGCTAAAATTTAAACTAAAGAATAAAAATAAAAGTCTCATGCCACCGTTGCTTCAGTTGACCGGTGAAAGAACTGATTAAACTAAAATTTAAACTAAAAAACGAAACGTTAAGCCTCATACCACCGTCGCTTTAGTTAACCGGTGAGGGAACTGATTAAATACCTGAAATTCAAATAATATAATAAAGACTTGAAAATAAAAAGTTGAAAGTAAATATTTTTTTTTGGGTGATCCAAGAGGAGGTGATATTAGCCCAGCTTTAGAAGGGACCCGGCCCATTAAAAGAGGATAACCCATCAGTAGAAATAATATGCAATGAAATTTATAAGCCTAGCAATATGTTGAGCCCGTTAGTTATGATCGGCCAACTGATAAAGTCCAACTAAATTCAGTCTGTTCTGAATAGAAGTCACGTCACTTTGGGCCGCTTCGTCTTCTCCGTTGATTTAGATTTCTCTTTCAAGGGAAAGGAACTATTTTCTTATCTCCAAGGGAAATCTTGCACGGAGTGCTCTTCTCAAGGTTTGACCACCGTGCTACAATATCATGGTCAAGTAGACCCATTCGGTAGACAATACTCCTAAGGTGAGTAGCACCTTTGTTAGCTTTTGGAAGGCACCCAGGGGAGACTATAGAATCCTTTCTATCTGGTAAAGATCCGCAAATCTCAGTTTTGAATATTTAGTTTTCTTTCCTCCAGAAATCAATTTCAATTTTTAAACATTAAACTTATCCAAAGGCTTCTGGCAACAGTAGAATCAAGTGAAGCAAAATTGAAAACAGTAATATAACGAAAAATCAGCAAACCCAAACACAAAAGGCGGAACTAAGGTAAGAAGTGAGTAGTTTGATGTGGCATAAATAGACACGAATAAGAGGAAAATACAAGCGGACTGAAAAACAGGATCGTTTGAATGCTGTTAGGCCTTTGAGATTTGCTCTGACCATGACAATTTATTCAAGCCAAGGAGGCTTAGGAATTTTCAAGAAAAATTTCATTATAAGAAATTTTCTAGATTTCTTGATGATTTTATTGTAGTACATCATCACATCATTATATAGCAGAACAAAGATCAACAGAAGCTTCTAGGTTTCGTCTCCATAAGAAGTTTCTAGCCTATGTTGTGTCTCGGGAAGATTGTGGCTATTTTTGACTTCTAGGAAAGGCTTGAATGTTTTGGATGATATCTTCATCATGGGCTTTGGATGGGCCAAGTCCTCTTGGGCTTCAATATCACTAACATATGTCTATCAAAGTTCATCACTATTACGGAACCAGGTATTCATCCTCATCATTAGTTGAAGCCATCAGATAATCATAGCACAACATCATCATTATCTCCACACATGTGATTTTATCAAATGGATGTATTGATTCTGAACATGTTTTGATAATTTTGCAATTACATAATCCTATCACTCTGCAAATGCAATCAGTTTGAAGAAGTTGTATCCATCTTGCAGGGATGGTTAAATCAGGCTGCATACCCAATTTGGATACACACAAAAAAAAACTTGTGGGTGTGTTGAAATTGTGAGGGAGATGGTGGTCAGTGGCACCTCACTGGCAAATGGCAGATTTAGGGGGGAGCCAGGCTGGGCCCTGACCTGCCCTTGGGCCCCCTTATTTTTTTAAAATAAAGTAGTAAGCCCATCCCATCCCTTGTGTCCTGAAAAGAAAAAATCTATCCTAAAAGAAATAAAAAAAAACTTATTGTGTTGACTACCGTATGACGAATTGGTAGAATTTAGGGATTTTGTGAGTCTCGCCGGAATTGTAGGTGTACGAAGAGTCTCGTCGGACTGGTAGGTGTACGTAGAATCTCGTTCTGTGCGGACTGCCCGACCGAGGTCTCTTCTGTGAGGTTTCTTCAGTGAATATCTTCGACATTTTTCTCCATGTAATTCTTCAACAACTTGTTTAGAAATTGAATGACGGGTTCTTAGTTTCATGCGATTGTGCTGCAGTGGTTGGTAGAAATTGAATGATTGATCAAATTGATTGATGGAGTTATATGTGCCGTTGTGGGTGGTTGTATCTTAATGTCTCGAGGAGGTGGAGGGGGTAATGGGGGTTAACTGATAGGGTGATCAAGCGGTGCCCTTGTGCGATGCTTATAAAATTAATTTGGATTTCAAAAATTTAATGTGTTAGCAAATGCAAACCTCACAAAGTCCATAAGATGGAGGGACCACACCTCTTGGAACTTGAGATTACAACGCACAAGTAATGAGTGCTATTGTCATCATCTACAATATCACACAGACAGTCAAACAATAGAGAGCAAAGAAAATGAGTGCTCCTATCAACATATACATAATCCATTGTTTCCAAATTCCAACAAATCCATTGTTGTCATAATAATTGAGTTCTCAACTGCCCAAATTCTATGATTATGCTGTATGTATATATGTATTGAAGGCATGTCTTACTATAAAAAAAACAATTGAAGGCAGTGGCATGAAAAAAATGTATTGAAGTAATTGGTTATTATTATTTTTGGTGTATAAATTATTGAAACATGGAGAATATTGTATATAATGTATTGAAGGAAAATGTTTTTGGCTTTTTTATGGTAATTTATTGCCATTCAAAACCTTCTACTCTTGCTCTTTCTGATGACTTGCTACTTACTTATTATTCGTTATTTTAGCTTTTTACAGTGATTAGAGATTGATTTATATTGAAAAGCGAAGAAATTAAAAAACATTGATTCATTATCCCAAGGGAAGGAAGCTTCTACAAGTGAATATTATAACTCTCAATCCCAAATAGTAGAAAATGAAATTATTCCTCCTCGTTCTGAACATGCTCCGACTAGAACTGAAAATAAAGTTGTTTCTCCTCCTCTCGAACAAGATCCAAATAGAGCTGAAAATTAAGTTGCTCCTCTTCCTCCTCTTTCTGAGCGTGATCCCACTAGTGTGAAAATTAAAGTTGCTGATCTTGAACGCGATCCGAGAAAACGAAGACCAATTATCAATATCCTGCTAATGATATAGATGCAATGAGGTGAGATTACATAACGATATAGATGCAATGAGCTCATAAGTGAAACTAAAAAGACGTTTGAAGCTTATGTCTATAGTTGAAAACATCCGATGGCTTACTCTCCAAACTTGTCCATTGAGAGGATACCAGGAATCCTCTTCTTCCAATAATCAAGGTAATCTTATTGAGTTGATTAAATTATTGCGAATAATGAATGGTGATTTGGATGCTGTTGTTGCAAAATCTGCTTTGAATGCTACATATGTTTCACCTATGATTCAAAGAAAGATTTTGCATTATTTTTGCTAAAAGAGTACGAAAAACAATGCGTGAGGAGATTGGTAAAGCAAAATTTTGTATTTTAGGGGGTGTTTTGCGCAGACTCTCTTATGCTTATAATTGGATTATAAGAACTTTTTTTGAAAAAATGAAGAGTT
>JAOWBN010007216.1:0-11132 GCA_028565015.1 Pinguicula moranensis | reverse complement strand
CTTAGTTGATGTTCAGCAAGCTGAACGTTCTCCGATTGACCTTGTTATTGTTCTTGATGTTAGCGGTGTTGGAAATCACATGAAAACCTAGATCTGATAAGAACAGTGTTGATACAGTGAAGAATTCTCCAGACTTCCTCTTTTCTTCACCAGTGTAAATGTTTACAAATTCTCATTTATACAAGCTTTCCCGCAACAGTGCCCCAACCGAATTTACAAATCAAAACTAATAACATTTAAGAGTTCTTAGATGCACGCCGTCGGATCAATGCACATCAAGGATCTTGATTTTGTCCACGTGTCTTGCCATTCCTTTCTTTCCACTCATCACCGAAGTCGTGATTTCACTTGATTCTTCTCCTGCGACTTTCACTTCATTAGTAATTTCTAAATCTTCATCAGACTCAAAGAAGAAGACTCTGCTTTGTGCAGATGCAGAGTCTGATGCCTCATTTGATTTCACTCATTCTGGAATGTAGCATTAACAATGAAGGTTCAAAATTCAACAAGCCGCAGCATGAATGGTTCAAAGATGACCCTCCTGAAGCGTGCCGTTTGCTTTATCATTGAGCACTTGGGGTCATCTGACCGGTTGTCTATTGTTTCTTTCTCGTCGTCCGCCCGCAGAATTATCCCGCTGCGTAGGATGACTGAAGCAGGTCGTGAAGATGCTAGAATGGCTGTTGGTTTTCTCTCAGCAGATGGTGAAACTGACATTGTACAGGGACTCTTAAAAGGGGAAGCAGGTGCTTGAAGAAAGGCGTGAGAGAAATCCAGTAGCAAGCGCCAAGCATCATCATGCTTTCTGATGGTAAAGATACTTGTAACTGGTCTGATATCTCCAATTCCTCTAATGCCACCCAGGTTCGGGATTCCATGAACCTGTTGCCTATATCCATATCTGACGGCAACATAAATCTTCAGGATGAGGATCCCAAGACTATATACCCTGTCCACACATTTGGATTGGGTGTAGACCATGATTCTTCTGTTCTGCATTCTATATCTGATGCATCTGGTGGGACCTTTTCCTTTGTTGAGTCAGAAGACGTGGTGCAGGATGCTTTTGCTAGATGCATTGGGGGTCTCCTAAGTATAGTGTCTCAAGAGGTTCGGCTTACTGTGACGTCTGCATCCTCTGGGGTGGCAATTGGGTCAATTCTTTCTGGGAGATATGCTAGTGAGATTTCTAACCAAGGAATTGAAGGTGTGATAAATGTTGGCCACTTGTATGCCGATGAGCAGAAACAGTTTCTTGTTCACTTGTCTGTTCCTGCCTGCCCTAATGCTGAGAACAGTTAAGGCACGGAGATAACAGGACTCTTGCAACGAGAGCTATGGTACTAGTGGAAGGGGAGACAATCCAGATACGCCGGCCTAAAACTTTGTCTCCAGCAGATGCAACAGTGAGCCTTGAGGTTGATCGCCAAAAGAATCGCCTGCTAGTCTCTCAAGTTATTGCACAAGCACGTGAAATGGTGGAATCTGGAGATCTGGAGGGTGCACAAGCTTTGCTGTCAAGCAGGAGATCAGGTCTGGCCTCGTCCGCATCAGCCCAAGCTGGTGATTGTCTCTGCATTTGGCTTGAAACCCAGTTGACTGAATTACAAAACAGAATGGCGAACATGGAGATGTACGAGAGAACTGGCCGTGCCTATGCGCTATCAGGGATGAGCTCACACAATTGGCAAAGGGCCACAACTAGGGGTGACTCTTCTAATAATTCAACTGTGTTGAGAGAAGCTTATGATACTCCATCAATGGTGAACATGGTTTCAAGATCACAAAATTTGAGCGGCATATTTCCTGGAGAAGTTAGTAGTAGTTTTGTTAAATGTGAATTTTCCTACATGTCCAAATTTAATTGTGCTTATTTACTAAATCACCCTTATGAAAGTTGTGTGATCTGGACCGTTAATTTCTTTGTCTATTTGTGGCTATGATTAGTTTAAGTTGCTATGATCTCATCCGTGTGTTGTGGTAGATCTAACGTACTAATCCGCGCAACAAAACCAAACTAATCTGCTTTGTTGATTGTTTTACTACATCCAACGGTTATGGAGTGATAGCTTGTTTAATACGTTGAATTTGAAAAGACTCATTTGATCTTCACCGTTGATTTAATATTGATCTTGTGGCTATTATTAAGTGATAAAATCGGAGCAATCTTAGCCATACAATCCAAGGAAGATCCAATGGACATAACTTAATCACTTCAACCAACTGATCGTGATCGTTGATTTGTATGGATCCAAGGGCTGAAAGCAATTGGAGCACATAATATAAAAGGCTGGGTAAAAGCGAGACGTGGACAACTTTATCATTTTTCATTATTCTTCTTGGAAAACCAACCTTGCTCTCTCTCTCTCTCTCGAAATCTCTTCGATGCACTTGTGTGAAACTGCTGGTTTCATTAATTTTGGAGTTCTAGTCAACTATTTTGGCCTTAGATCGGTGATAGAAGTGATATATTATCACTTTGTTCGGTTGTTTTGTGGTGTTTTGGTTAAGATATGTGATTCTGCATTCGGACAGAGTGTTTGTACTATTTTCTACAGATTTGAACGTGAAATAGAAGCTACGAGAGCGTTCTTTCGGAGCTCAACATGGATTAACCGACATCTAAGAATTCGGCGAACCACGGGCCTTAACTCTACGCTTTCAATTTTTCTGTTTCATTCTTTACAATTTCAATATTCACAAACTTTGCTCACTACTTAATTTTTGTTTGGTTAAATACAGAAGTACTAAATCCGACTAAAATTCTCAACAAGTTTGAACGACCACAACACAACCTTACACAACATATGAAAAATTGAGTTTTCAAATAATTATCTTAGGGATTGCCCGCATTTTTTAAGATGAGAGCTTCGTTATTGAATTCGATTCTTGTATGGATACGCATTTTTTAAATAATTATTTTTTAAGCAAAATGGGGTAATTGCAATATATGCCCCTTGCACTTACAGAGTTCTCAATGCACAACAACGTAGCCAGTATATTTCTAACTAGATTTGGGTCTGGGGGTCAGATATATGTAGCTTTACCCTTGTAAGTATACAAAGAGAGCGTTTTTGTTGCGATAAATTATGTATTGCATCATTTAATGTATTGATTTTTAGCAACTTTACTAAATAGAAGTACTGAAATTTAATAAAATTATTTTATTTTAGTCCATTAATTATACAAAGCAAAATTTTTTATCAATAACTCTTCCACATTCATTTACAATGAAAATGAAAGTTTTCAATATAGGCTATCTTAATTCAAGAAATAAAAAAAATATGATAAACAAACGAAATGAATAAATATAATAATAAATTAAATTAAGAAATGAATCAAGCTCAAGCGTCTCTCGTGTTGTCCATTCCGTCTGGCGACGACGGCTTAGAGCACATTATTGACCGGAGACGGGAGCGGCGCAGTTGTCATCGCGAATGACAATTTGTTATTCCTTCACCAACACTCCGTCTCTACTTCTCTGACTCGAAAATATCTGATTTCTGATCCAGGGTATAACTTATGGCTGTAAAACCCAAGCCTCGTACCATTCTCGAACATATCGCGGAATCAACTGTGGATTCCAATTACTCTCCGATCAAATATCTAGCAATCTCTAGACTTCAAGAAGATCAAACATTAATTTATGTCGCTACTCTTTCTGGAGTTCTGTTGTTGTACTCCCTCCGAACTTATCAAGGTGCTCCTGCTCAAATCTCTTTCGTCAGACGCGCCTCGCTTCCTGGCGTCGGCAGTGGCAGCTCGGTGAGTTCGATCCACACGCTTGTAGGTATCGGTAAAATTGTGGTCGTCTCCGACGGGTTCTTGTTTTTATTGGACTCCGACTTACTGGAACCTGCTAAAAAATTGAGTCTTTTCAAAGGCGTGACCGCATTTTCTCGTAGATTTCGGAGCCAAAGATACGTTTCAACTGGTTACTCCAACGGTGGTGGCGAAACCAATTACTTAGGCACGCATGGCAGCGATACTGACATTGGAAACTTGTTTGCAATTGGGGTAGGGAAAAAGTTGTTATTAGCAGAGTTGATTTTGAGTGGGTCTTTGGTGATTCAGAAGGACATTCAAGGGGTGCTGGATGGAATTGTTGTGGCTCTGTTGTGGATAGATGATTCAATATTTGTGGGTACAAAAACTGGGTACTATCTGTATAATTGTGCCAATGGGCATTGTGGATTGATCTTTTCCCTTCCAGATTCTTCTAGCATACCACGACTTAAATTGTTGGCCAAGGAGTCAACGGTGTTGTTAATGATTGACAATGTAGGTATTATTGTTGATGTGGAGGGTCATCCAGTTGGAGGAAGCTTGGTATTTAAGGAGGCTCCAGATACGATAAAGGAAATAGGAAGCTGTGTCTTGGCGGCAAGAGGTTCATTGGTGGAACTATACCACAAGAAAACAGGCTGCTGGGTTCAAAGGATTGTGGTTGGGGACGGAAGGGGGGTCCCTTGCTTGCTTGCAGATGAAGAGAATGAGAGCGGGAAGGTTGTTGCCATTGCGACGGGTTTAAAGGTAATTTTGAAACTTTGACATACTTTTAGCATTATTCTCGTTTCTAAAGTGTAAACAGCAGATTCTACTATTTTTATTTGCAAGTCATATGATCTCTTCTACGAAATTCATAGCTCTATTATTCAGATGGTTATCTGTTATCATGAATCTACTATTTCCGATTTGAAGCTTATTTGCTATGGAAAAGTTTCTGAAGAGGAACAAATCAAGGATCTTCTCAGGAAAAAGTACTTCAGGGAGGCCATCTCCTTGGTTGAAGAGCTTAAAAATGAAGGTGATATGACAAAGGAGATGCTCTCTTTTGTTCATGCCCAGGTGGGATTCCTCTTGCTCTTTGACTTGCAGTTCCAGGAAGCTGTAGATCACTTCCTGCTTTCAGAAAACATGCAGCCTTCTGAAGTTTTCCCATTTATCTTGAGAGATCCCAATCGCTGGACCCTGCTGGTATATACAAAGTCATGATATTATCTCCGTTTTTTTAGTCAGTGTCTTTCAGGTGTTTAGTGGTTAGTGCTATCTTATAAAATGTTAAACCTGCAAATTGAGTAATTACTGTAGTTCTTATCATACTAGTAAAAATAGTGAGTGCGGACTAGCATGTGATGTGTACTGGGATGGCCATTGGTGCTTCTAATGTTTAATGCATATCCTGCCTTGTATGAGCAGGTTGGGGTTCTCTGCTTGACGTGACAGTCAATTTAGATAATTGGCTATCTTCCACGTCTCTCTCCTAATAAATGCATAACGAACCATCAGTAATTTCTAGGTTCCCAGGAACCGCTATTGGGGTTTGCATCCTCCTCCAAAACTTCTTGAGAATGTAATAGATGATGGATTGATAGCTATCCAGAGAGCTGCTTTTCTTAAGAAGGCAGGTGTGGAAATCACCATTACTGATGAATTTCTCTTAAATCCACCCAGTAGAGGTGATCTATTAGAGTCTGCCATAGAAAACATGATAAGGTACAATCTGATTTTAAGTTTATAGCTGTTTATTCTTTTGTTATAGATAGAAAAGTGGCCAGAGTATTCTTTGTTTGTGCACATTATTTCTTAGTTGGTTTGCTTAAAGTGTTGCCGGAGACTAATTTATTGATGTTCTTACTATTATACAACTGTCTCTAATTTAATGCAGATATTTGCAAGCTTGTCGTGAAAGAGATCTTCTTGTTTCAGTGAAGGAAGGTGTCGACACCCTTCTAATGTACCTGTATCGAGCTCTCAATCGTGTTGAAGACATGGAAAGACTTGCATCTTTAGAGAACAGCTGTGTGGTGGTATGAGTAATGTTCTCTTTTTTTGGATTTTCACTGTTGCGCCTCTTATGTGATTTGCTTTAGAGGGAAATGTTTCATCGAGTTCCTTAAGTGAAGCATCCACATACTTGAATGCTTAATGCTTAAGTATGTTGCAGTTTTCAGTTAGGTACATACAACAGTGTTGAAAATAATCTCGTAGAATAGTTAAAATGCTGGCCTATTGTAGAGGTCTCATATATTAATGTACCACGTGAGCATTGCAATATCCACACAAATTTGATTGGAAGATGTGCCTATTAGTTTTGAAAATGTTGTGCTCTTAATATGAATGAATAGGATTTTTGTAGACGTTAATGATGTCAAAACGCTTAGTTAGTCTGAAATAACTGAGCGGATTAAACAATGACCATGGGAATTCAATGGGCAGTGCAGGAGGAGCTAGAAGCGCTGCTCAGTGACTCAGGGCATTTACGGACTCTTGCTTTCCTTTATGCTTGTAAGGGAATGAGTGCAAAAGCACTGTCGATTTGGCGTATATTGGCAAGAAATTATTCATCAAACAACCATGACAAAGATCAATTCGGGGAATCTGATTTCAAAGATCCCTCCCGAAAGGTTGCCTCTAGAAGGGAGGCTGCAGCAATTGAGGCTTCTAAGATTCTTGAGGAGTCTTCAGACCAAGATTTGATACTTCAGCACCTAGGATGGGTTTGTAACAAAAACTAGAAACTTATTTAAATATTTATTTATGGTCCAATTGCTGCTGATTTTTTCTAGTTACTTTTAGATTGCAGATATCAACCAGGTTCTTGCAGTGCAAATTCTGATATCAGAGGAAAGAACAAAAATACTATCTCCAGGCAAGATTAATGATGGACATGTATAGGAGTTGATGCTGTTGGAAAGTGTTCTTTTCTTCTTAATTTCATTCTGACTCACTTTTCAAAATTCAGTCATTTCTTCATGCCATTTTCTTTTTCGTTATTTTACTTACATAGTGTGTTAGTTTCTCTTGCTGGCTTGTTTCCAACATATATTTTTTTCCCTTCACAGATGAAGTAATTGCTGCTATGGACCCCAAAAAACCCGAAATTCTCCAACGGTATGTCCGATAATTTTTCTATGCTCTAGTTGAATGCTAGATTGGAGGCATACTTGAATTTTGAGGGTCCTGTTGGTTCTTTTCCTTGGGTATAGATAGTAGCAAAATGAGTAGACTGTCTATCAGTATCTTTGGCTTAGTGGTTGGGGGTAGTGATGGGCATGGTGGTTGAAGCTTAGTTAGTTGAACATTGGAGCATACTTGTGTTCTTATCTACCTCATCCTAAACCTGCTACACGATCACATAAGAAACTTTTGCAGCATTAATCTACTGCAATGCAACTATATATTATCCAGCTTGCGTGTCCTACCGCAGATACCTTCAGTGGTTGATTGAAGACCAACGTTCTGATGAATCAAGGTTCCATACAGCATACGGTCTCTTGCTTGCTAAGTCGGCCCTTGCAGCTTACGAGAGTGAGCTTTCAAGTGAACATCCTATGGATAGGTTACCAGAAAATGAGATGAAACTTACAGAAAGTTCTGTTAGGGGTAGACTCCAGATATTTTTACAGTCGTCAGACTTATATGATGTGGAAGAGGTCCTCTATATGATTGAAGAATCGGAGCTATGGCTAGAAAAGGTCCTCTCGTATATATATATTAATAATGTTTATTTGCATTTTCTTTAAGATTCTTAAAGGTTATGAAAATTTTCCCAGTAATGGCTCTGGAGACAACTTACCCTCCAAAAAATGGCTCTGGAGCCTTTTGAAAATTTTGTTTTATCTGCTAATCTGTTCAGATAATGGATGTTTTAGTTGTGCTGTATTTAACAGGCTATTCTCTATAGAAGACTAGGACAAGAAAACCTTGTCCTCCAGATTTTGGCCTTGTAAGTTTTAGATTTTTTTTTCTTTATTTCGTTCAAGGAGATTCAGGGTGCATGATTCTCTTGAATTCTCTTGATGTTCAACAACAGAGTTTATATGATTTGCTTTTTGTAATTTCATTAGGAAATTGGAGAATTTTGAAGCTGCTGAACAGTATTGTGCGGAGATTGGTAGACCAGATGCTTATATTCAGTGAGTCATTTCCCTCGCTCCGGCTATCCCATTAATGGACATTAAAATACTGTCCTCATATAATCAATTTTTGTCTCTGGATGGTATCATCAGGTTATTTGACATGTATTTGGATCCAAAGGATGGGAGAGCGCCAATGTTAAATGATGCTGTCCGTCTTCTCCATAAGCACGGAGAAATGCTGGATCCAGTTCATGTTTTGGAGGTGTGAATCTAGCCCTCTTGATCCATGTCAGTTATAATATTCCTGAATGTATATTTATATGTACTGACATAATTATCTGGCTAGATCCTCTCTCATCTACTTGCACACAATGCTTCTGCATTAAAAAGTTGTCTTAATGCAAAAGGCAGAAAAGTGTTGTGTTATCTTCTCTTTGCCTCATCTTCTGCTTTTCCATTATTTCAATATATTAGTAATTACTCGCTATGTTAGTTATCAACTTAGTTGCACTTCTGCAGAGATTGTCCCCAAATTTACCTCTCCAGCTTGCCTCAGACACCATAGTAAGGATGTTGAGAGCTCGACATCATCACCATCATCAAGGAAAAGTATGTTTCTTGTGTGCTAAATTGTTAGTTGGTCTTGTTTCTCCTAATGGTGGTCTCTTACAACCACGTTGAGAGTTGTGCTTATTGTTCAACCGCTGACTCCTTATGCGTTTGACAGATATTGCACAATGTCTCTCGTGCCTTGGATGTTGATGCAAGGTTGGCGAGATTGGAAGAACGATCTCGCTATGCGCAGATCACCGATGAAAGTGTTTGTGATTGTTGCCATGCTCGTCTTGGCACCAAACTATTTGCAATGTACCCAGATGATACCATTGCATGCTACAAGGTTAGCCTGTGGTCTTTCTGTTGATTATGTCCGGAGTTATGCCAAATACAGAACCAATAATTAGGTACCTTCTTTTGCAGTGTTATCGTCGCCAAGGTGAGTCCACCTCTGTTAGCGGGCGGAATTTCAAAAGAGATATCTTAATCAAACCTGGTTGGCTGGTTACTAGTTGACACTATGAAACCACAGCCTCTCTTTTTTTCTTACATCAAATGTTGTACATAAGTGTTGTAATTTGTTAATCAACAATTGAACTGATTCTTAGAAATGCTTGGAGTGTCTAACCAAATACTTTCACTGTACTCCAAAAGTTTAGCAAATGAACGTTATTCAGGAGAATACTGGCTGCTTTTAGTATCACAGATACTGTTTCTGGATAGATTGAATTGAAGAGAGGAGAATCTGTATACAAGCAGAAAACAGAACTATTTCCACCAATCAGAACTGTCCAACTCAGCATATCTTACCTTATCCTTTCTCACAGCCATCAATCCCTTTGTCCAAAATCTAAAATTTATCTATCCCTCCTCTACACCACTCGTCCTCTTCCCCATCATAATCCCACTCTACTCAACTGAGAATCCAAGGGAGCTGATCAAGTTCTAAAGATGTCTCTCACAATCCCCACAAACTTCTCCAAATCCATTTCCTCTCCCAAACTGGGATCCCAGTTTGGTGCAAAGGCTAAGCCTGCTTCCATTGTTTGCCAGGTAAGTACTCCCAGCCAGGAGCTACCTTCTGCTGCTTCTCAGCTCAAGGCTTTTTCTGCTGCACTTGCTCTCTCATCCATTATCTTGTCTGCCCCGGTGCTGCCGGCCTCCGCCGACATCTCAGGGTTGACTCCATGCAAAGAATCCAAGCAGTTTGCCAAGAGGGAGAAGCAGGAGATCAAGAAGCTTGAGTCCTCACTCAAGCTCTATGCACCTGATAGTGCTCCTGCTCTTGCAATCAACGCCACAATCGAGAAGACCAAGCGCAGGTACTCTCTTTTCTCTTGAAAATATTTGGGTTTATGGCCTGGCCTTTAATGTTTGGTATTGTTAATATATTGTAATTGGCTTTCTCTCACACCTCATGGCCGCGGATTACTGATTGGTAGTGCTGTACTAGTATGATCTTCAAACTGAAATCAAAATCTTGTTCAGATTTCTACTTGGTTAATCTTGGCATGGTACTGTAGTATTTAAGGATAGTTCTGAAGTTTAAATCCATTGCATCCTTGAATTGAAAGACGTTACAACATCCATCTGATGTCTCAGGTTTGAAAACTATGGCAAACAAGGGCTTCTGTGTGGTTCTGATGGCTTGCCTCACTTAATCGTGAGTGGTGACCAGAGACATTGGGGTGAGTTCATCACTCCAGGCATCTTGTTCCTCTACATTGCTGGATGGATTGGATGGGTTGGTAGGAGCTACCTGATTGCCATCAGGGATGACAAAAAACCTACACAGAAGGAGATCATCATCGACGTTCCATTGGCGAACAAGCTCATCTGGAGAGGTTTCAGCTGGCCTGTTGCAGCATACAGAGAGTACTTGAATGGAGAACTCATTGATCCTAATTATTAGTTCTAAATTCAGGTTCCTAATTCAGATTTGTTTTCACCTACATATGTCATATTATCACAAGGACTGGTTACTGGTTTGGTTTCAATCCATTGAAGTTGGATATTTGATGGGATTCATAAAGATTTGCTTTTTATGTGCAGGGACTAATACAATGCAGAAGAAGCAAAGAAGATGAACTGCTGGGAGTTTATTTTGTTGTTGTGGGGAATAGTGTGATTGGCAACTTGTTGTATATCTAATACCAGGAAACCTGTATCGTGTACTTGTGCTTTTTCTGGAATGAAAGAATTTTTCGTTGTAAATGAGAGCTTTTTGGGATATTGGTTAAAACTAGGTGTGGGCACGAACCGGATTAGAATTAATATTCAGTTTTGAGAAAAAAGAATAATCAAAACAAAAATCGAATTATATTTTTTTTATAGGAAAAATCGAATTATATTGATTATAAATAGGAGAAAATGTTAAACGATGTAGTATGATTGGATTTGTACCTTCTGCTAATTTAATATATTTTTCGGACAATAATAATCATTCAAAAAAGTAAGGGCCAGTTTGGTAGCCGGACTGTGGCCGGATTAACCTGGTTTACCTCTAGTAAACCAGGTTAATTCGGCGTTTGGTACCCCGAAGAGTAATCCGCCTGCCCGGCGGATTACTCTTCGGGCAGGGACAAACCCGGTTTGAAATCGGGTTTCCAAACCCACCATCATGGAGGGTTTGGAGTAAATCAGCTTTGCCCGCCTATGCGAAATACCCATTTTACCCCTCATATTCCACAAATTTACATATTTGTGTTACTATAT
>JAOWBN010007193.1:0-22836 GCA_028565015.1 Pinguicula moranensis | reverse complement strand
GGTACTTTAAAATATTTTTCACGGCTATCCAATGTTCCTCACTAGGATTGAATTGAAACATGGTTGTAACACTTAGAGCATAGGAGACATAAGGTCTTGTACATAACATAGCATACATGATAGATCCAATAGCTGGAGTAAACAGTTTCTTCTGCATGAGGATCTTATCCATGCTAAACCGTTTTAGCACTTTGTCTATGTATGTTGCTTTAGATAGATCAAGCAGCCGCCTAAATCTATCTCTATTGATTCTAATACCCAGTATATAAGTTTATGTCCTGTCCCCGGGGTATGATGTGTCTATGCTGGAGGTTGTCTTTGATTGTGATTGCATTTTGCAGAAGCTTCCAAGCAAAGATCATAATTTTCATAGGAGTGAAACTGTTCCAGATATTCAAAAGATTGCATTTTTCTTGCAATGAATAAATTTGAGGCTGCTCATTTAGTATTAACTAGTAAGCACAATTAACTGTGTACCTGCCATCCGTGGTACCTTCAAAGGAATACCTATCTTGGTTCTGGATGTTTGGCTTGATGTCATGGATTGAAGAGATTAAGTTGGTCAAATCCCCTAAGTTGCCTTCTCCATGACCATGACCATGACCAGTGCCAACCATCTCGATTCTCTTGTGCTTTGTTGTATGTCATTTTGTACTGAAGTGTGCCGCTACGCATAGATAACCCTTTGACTTTCAATGTTGTTTCATATGCTTAATCACACTACTGATATGTGTGCCTTATGACCTCTGTGATGTGATTTCAGTCTTACAAATGTTTGAATCTTCCATGTAACCTTTACAGTTGAGATTATCAAGTTGTGATGGAGTGATCACGGGCCTGGGAGAGTAAGTGAAGAAGAAAATGTACATTATGGTGAAGAAAACAAGCAAAAAGATGGAGGGGCAGAACAAGTGAAAGGAGAAGGAAAATGATGGTGAATGCACCTTCCTCGAGTGCTACCCCAGCTACAAGCAACAAAGTTCCACAAGCTGAGGTAACTGGAAAGGATGATAACGGAATAGAGAATTTCAGGAGGATGTGAATTTTGACTTGTAATATGTAAATTGTCATGGTGAGACGGTGAATATGCAATTTTATTCTTACTTGTGAAGATACCAGATAATTTTTTGTTTCATTGTATGCCTAAGAAAGAAAGAAAAAAAGAAAGAATGATGAAAAGATTTGAACTAAAAGAAGGATATTTCTTCCATGCCAAGTAAAACAAGGGGTAACAAGACTTTTAATACTTAATTGATGACATGGTTAGTATATTTCATTTTAATCCGATGTTATCAAACGAGATATAACTTGTATCCCGCTTTCGTTATAATCCGAACACCGTGAAAAAGTGTGTACCAAACAGACTCCGGATTATGCAATCCAACAGGAATGCACTAGTCCCAAGCAGGATTAAAATTATCCCGCTACCCAATTGGTCCAACTTGTTTTTCTTCGGCCGCCTCGGCCTACTCCCTGATCTGCACAATGTTGATGCGATCACAAACTTGCACTTGCTCAATTATTGTTAATAGCTCCACCGATGGCGCATTATATATCATTCCTAGTTTTGTTCCTAATGCTAATATTATATCTTAATCATGCTTTAAATTTATACATGTAATATTTTCTAGTAAAGAAGGATTTCATGTTGAATTTAAGGAGGAGTTTAGAAACTATTTTGCTAACTTGGTTGATCGTTTGATCTCCCTTTGGCTCAACTTGGCTTTTTCAGGCATGGTTATCCTATGCTGATAGTAGTTCGTTGTCCTTTGAAGCTGATCTCTTTGTTTCTCCGCATTTTCCATCACCGTGAGCTTTTTTATTCCAATTTTTCTTGTCTGTTGAGATTTTATGTCTCAATTTTTTCTATATGGCCCGCTTCTCGAATCGGGTTAGTCCTCTTTATTCGGTTGTCGACCCCTACACTGGGCAATTCGTGAATAGTGGCTCATTCGGCCTCTCTATACACTTCTGAAGCCCATCCATTAGCTGGGTTGGATGGTCAGTCGCAGCTTGATCAATTGGGCTAATTTTACCCAGGTCCAACACCTCATTTTGGCTTTCTCGCATGGCCCTAGCAACAGATGGTCCAATTCATGAAACGGCCCAGTAGCCTTAGTCAACATGCCCAACTCCAGCTGTTTCATTTTTAGCCTTTCATAATGAAATACAACGTTAGAGACCTCGAAACCCGGCGGTGCAGTTCCCGATTCTTGCGTTGTTGATGTCTCCTCAGAATTCTGCTTCTCAATCGGCGCTAAGACTGTCTGTTCTCTGACGTCCAATGACTCGCTAATTCTAGCTGTTAGGGCGGGGCTCTGCTATTTCGCTATCACGCGCCCGTGGCAGAGAATCTGATCGCGGTGCCCCATCGGACTGCCTTTGACAGAGTCAGTACGAGAATTTCATGCTCACTTAGACGAATTCCGTCCGATGGACCTTCTGTTGCCATCCTTTTTTCGGAGGGGAGCGGGAGACCTCTTCATGCACAAAAATTTGGACGACTTCATCTCCAATTTCCACCTCTACCCTATTGACAAGGCATTCTACCACATCAATGAAAATTAGGGCCTTTGCTACCAGATAGTTGGTCTTGCTGGAAGTAGAGGTTGCCACTTTTATGCAACGACCAATTTTTCCGACCACTTACGTGAAGAATCCATCGTTCCAGTAGGTGAGGGGCGTACATAGTATGTGAATCCACGTCGCCCGCTAGTTTCCTATGTTTGTGAGCTCATCCCTGAGATTGCATGCTCCAATCTTCTCCCATACGACTTCATCCGCCAGCAATTGAATTTTTATGATTCTGACTGTAGCTGGATCAGAACTCCCCCCTCTAAAGGTGAGATTGTTGAACCTTCATATCCAGCCTTTTTAATTCCATTTTTGCTTTCTCTTTCCCCATTGATTGACTTAGCTCTCCTACAAGGAAATCTTTAGTCCATGTGATTTCCTCCGACATAGGGGTAAAGCTCATGACTCATCCGTATTTTTGTAGGTTGGTTTGTACCTGTTTTGGCCACTGTGGTTGGTTGGATTGACGTAGGAATTACCGGTAGAGTCCCTATTTTTTCTTGCCGAGGTTGACTGTCATGCAGTAGGTTAGCCTTCAGTTTGTAAGTTATGACCATCATTCCATTCAGAATGCCTTCAAGTATCATAACACTTTCGGAAGGGGCGAACCTCACGAAAGCAAACCTCTTGCCTAGACGATTGAGTTGCTTGGGTAGATGAATATCCCTATCGAATCCAAATTTAGAAAAGAAAGCGTTAATCTTCAACTTTGTTCAGCCATCTGCGAAATTTTTTATGTGGTAAGAAATTGACTCTCTCATTCTTAGTAGTTGTATGTGTTAGATAAAAGGGTGAAGTTTTAACTATCCTTGTAATAAGGGAAAGAATCAAATCTTTCCATTAAATCAAGGTAACTTCCCCTAGAGATTAGGAACATAGTTGTTAGCATCTCATTATATATATGTGTATCCTAATCTCTAATGACAAAAAAACACAGTTTGAGAAAATATAGAATTCTCTTCCGCCTATCATGGTATCAGAGAAGGCAGATCCACAATTTTAGGATCTGATTTTTTTCCTCATCATCTACCAAGAACACGGTGGTTTTCAGCCTAAACTATGGCCGACGACTCCACCAAAATCGAACCAGAGAAATCTCTGGCGACCTCTGGAGACCAGAGTCACCAAACCGAAGATATCTCAACCCAACTCACCAAGCTCCTCAAACAAATGCAGCCTGTAGAGACTGCACCCATATTACCTATCGCCATCCGTCTCAATAACCATAACTACATGTTATGGTCTCGGTTAATGAGAGTGGCAATGGGCAGCTGGGGGAAACTGCACCATCTCACTGGTGTGCCTCCACTGTTGGCTGCGGATGATCCGGATTATGCTCGTTGGGAACAACACGATTTGAGTGTCTTCTCATGGCTCATCCATGCCATTGACACCGATATCATTAATAACTTTGATGAATTTTCGAAAGCGAGAGCTCTTTGGGACGGCTTAGCAACCACGTATAGCGGAGGCAGCAAAAATCTCCAAATATTTGATTTAACAGTGAGAGCTAACCGAAAAAATTAAGGTCAAGGTACGATTGAACAATTATACAGCTCACTCCAGAAAATATGGAGAGGTATTTACCGCAGGCAACCGAACTCGATAAGTGCCCTGAAGACATCGCCATGTTTCAGCGACTTCGACATGAAGTACCCCTATTTCAATTCCTGTCTGCAATTCACGACACATATGATGCCGTAAAATGTGATTTGCTGAAAGAGGAACCCTTGCCAACAGTTGAGGCAGCGTACGCCGCCGTTTGCAGGGAGGCATCCCGGTTGGACATCCTCAACCCAACCAAAAATAGTGACCATTCGAGTAATGATCTGGGGAGCGGTCTCATGGCGAAATCTCAGTCAACAACCCCAAAATCATCATCCCGACCATCTGAGAGTGATAAGTCGAAATTATGGTGCACCGATTGCAAACGTTCCGGCCACACGGTTGAGGGATGTTTCAAAAGAATTGGATACCTGGAATGGTGGCTCGACGTGAAGAAACGAGGGACAAAGGGTGGCGGAACCGCGGCCACTGGGAGTACCTCAACCCCGACCACCAGTGACCGTGGAAGCACAAGTCACGGCGACGCATGATTCAGCACAGTGGTTGAAGGAAAACTCCCCGAGAACAAAGCTGCTGAAATGAATCCAGGTACGGGATTTGGGGTTCAACCCTTGCCCCCAAATCCCTCATCTTCCTCTAAATTGTTAATACGTCCCTGTGATTTTGTAAGTATTGCAAATACGGCCCCAGTTTTATCCAGCTTGCAGATACGCCCTCCAGCTATAAACCCATTGAAAATACATCCCGTGGAGAGTTGGAAACCTCATATCCAACCCCCAAAAATTCTGAAAAATTCCAAAACTTACCCCAGACCCTCCAGATACTTCAAACTAGTCCCTAAGTTCTGCAAAAATTCCGATACGCCACTTAGACTCTGAAAACAGTGAGAAAATGCCCAAATCTTTCCGAAATTTTTGTAGCAACCCCGAGACACTCCCAATATTCCAAAAATAGCCCAGCACCACAAATGCCAAAATATTTCCACCAGGATGTTTTGATACGGAATACGAAGTTGCATACTTAACCCAAAAACCAGGGGGGCATACTTTTGGTCCATGGATTTTCGATTGTGGGGCCACGGATACAATGACCAGCGATATCTCAGATATTCGGACTCCATCTCAACCCCGGATATCTCACATTCAGACAGCTAGTGGAGGGCTTGTTCCTGTACAAGGAGCCGGCTTGATTGAATTATCTCCCGTTTTAAAATTAAATTATCCCATTGTTTATATGTTCCCTCTCATGCAAACTTTTATCCATAAGCCATGTCACCAAGGAGCTTAATTGTACAGTGTTAATGTATCCCACTTTTTGTGTCTTACAGGATATTCAGACGGGGATAATCATTGAGCGTGGCACTGAACGCTGTGGGTTGTATTATGTCGATGAGGTAATTTGCCAGGGCACCGCGCTGCTAGCTCATGGAGCGGCATAACGACAGGCTTGGCTAGGGCATCGACGACTTGGTCATCCATCCTCGGGTTACCTAAAAATCCTATTTTCTCAGTTCTTTAAACATTTGAGTACTTTGTCATGTGATACTTGTGTTCTTGCTAAGATTCATAGACAGTCATATCCTGTGTCTCAAAGTCGTGCTTTATCACATTTTGCTTTAGTACATTCTGATATTTGGGGTCCTACACCCAATTCTAGTTTGAGTGACTTCCGATATTTTCTGTTATTTGTGGATGATTTTACTCGCATGACCTGGGTTTATTTTTTGAAGCATAAATCTGATGTCTTTGCCAAATTTATTGCATTCTACAATATGATACAAACTTAGTTCCATGCACACATTCAAATCCTTTGATCCGATAATGGGGGAATTTGTCAACCATACTATGCAAACATTTTTTCAGGAAAAAGGGTTAGTCCACCAAACAACTTGTGCATAGACACCCCAACAAAATGGAGTTGCCGAACGCAAAAATCGAATTCTCCTTGAGATTACTAGAGCATTGATGATTGAATCCCAAGTACCTAAATATCTTTGGCCCGAAGCCGAAGCCACAACTGCTTTTTTAATTAATCGTCTTCCCACCAAAGTACAACTCAAAACTCCACTTCAAACCCCTGCTATTGCATCTCCCCTTCCGAGTTCTCTCCAACCAAGGCTTTTTGGGTGTTCCGTATTTGTCCATGTCCCTAAATCAGTACGTACCAAACTTGAACCATGTGCAATTAAATATGTGTTTGTGGGTTATGGGGGTAATAAAAAGGGTTATCGGTGTTTTCACCTTCCTTCTCGCATAATGTACACCACCATGAACTGTGACTTCTTGGAGACCGAGTATTACTACTGTACCCAATCCAATGGTCCGGGGGAGACTCACACTCAGGATCCATTGGATTGGCTTATTGTCCAACCAAGTCTATCGGATTCTGATGTTTTTCACGAGCTGGACAAAGGTTCCACAGGGACGCCCTCCAGGCCTCCCCTAGAATAGCCAATTGACATAATACAGTCTACGATGAACCCAATGCTGTCATCCCCGCATGCTATCCTCGAGGTATGCAATTCTGACCCATACCTTGGATCTGCCAATATACCTGCTATAGTTGATTGTGACAGGGATGCAGGAGTTGATGTTACTAGTACTAGATATGTTCTACCCCCCAGAAGCACACGGGGAGTACCACCTAAGCGGTATGAGCCAGAATATGAGCCTCGAGCGTCGAAGTATCCAATGGCCAGCCTTGTTAAAAGACATCAAGGACTCTATTCTGAACAGACACCGAAAACAGTAATAGAAGCAAAACAACAGAACGATTGGCATCAGGCAATGAAAACTGAGATGAATGCACTGGTGAAAAATGAAACATGGGATCGATGTCAGTTTCCTATAGGAAAGCGTGCGGTTGGATGTCGTTGGATCTTCACGATTAAACATAAAGCGGATGGTTCGATAGAAATGTACGAAGCTCGACCGGTGGCAAAAGGATACACCCAGACCTATTGAATCGATTACTCCGAAACATTCTCACCAGTGATGAAGATTGATACAATCCAGGTAGTGTTTTCTTTAGCAGCAAACTTAGATTGGCCACTCCATTAGTTTGACGTAAAAATGCGTTCTTACATGGAAATTTGAAAGAAGAAGTCTATATGGAAGTTCCACCAGGTTTTTCTAATGATTTTGGACCAAATGAAGTATGCAGATTAAAGAAGGCGCTATACAGACTAAAACAATCACCTAGAGCTTGGTTTGGGCGGTTTACAGTGGCCATGAAGAAATATGGATACAAGCAAAGTAATTCACATCACACACTCTTTCTGAAGAGAAATGGGGAGCAAATCACATGTTTAATCATCTATGTGGATGATATGGTGATCACTGGGAGTGACATGGATGAGATTGCAAAACTAAGAAAGAACTTATTCAATGAGTTCGAAATGAAAGATCTAGGGAAGTTGCAATATTTTCTGGGAATAGAAGTTTAAAGATCTTCTCAAGGGATATTCATCTCACAACGAAAGTACATCCTAGATCTTCTAGCTGAAACGGGACTCATAGACTGCAAGCCAGCAGAAACACCAGCTATGCTGAATCAAAAATTGCAAATTTAAGAAAGAGGAGTTCCAGCTGACCAACGAAGGTATCAACATTTATTGGGGAAACTCATCTATCTGTCTCATACTCGTCCTGACATTGCATATGCAGTCGGAGCTATCAGTCAATTCATGCATAAACCTCAAGAAGAACATATGGAAGCTGCCCTGAGGATTGTTCGATACCTAAAGGGGTCACCAGAAAAGGGAGTCACCTTCAGGAAGAATGGACATTTAGACATTTTGGGTTATACTGATGCAGACTGGGCAGGAAATCTAGTAGATCGACGATCTACAGCTGGATACTTCATGTCTTGTAACATGGAGGAGTAAGAAGTAGAAGGTGGTAGCTTTATCCAGTGAAGAGGTAGAATTTTGGGGTGTAGCTCGGGGATTGATAGAAATACTATGGCTCAGAAAATTATTAGCTGAAGTTGGCTATCCATCATTAGGTGCTTGCCAACTTAGATGTGACAATAGAGCAACCATTAGCATATATGAAAATCCAGTACAACACGATCGAGCCAAGCACGTTGAAGTAGACAGGCACTTCATCAAGGAAAAGTTAAAAGACTATTATTACTCTTCCCTTCGTTCAGGCAGAAGACCAGTTGGCAGATATCCTAACCAAAGCAGTAACGAGAAGTGCTTTTTCACGAGCATTGTGCGGGTTAGGAATTGAAGACCCTCTAGGGTTGTTTAATCGGTATTATCGATCGGTAATCGATAATACCGAACCGAACCAAACCAAATTTTTTTGGTATTCAAAAAATCGAACCAAAACCGAACCGAAATACTGAAATACAAAAAAAATTTGGTATTTCAGTATTCGGTTCGGTATACCGAATTATTATTATTTTTTATTTTTATTTTTATTTTATTTTGTAAAATTTGGCCTATTTTACCGAATACCGAATAAGCACTAAACGGTGACACCGATACTGTACCGATTAAGAATCTGTAAAATATTTTCATACCGATACCGAATCGAAATACCAAAATATCGAATTTTTCTGTATTTTGATTCGGTAACCGAATACTAATCGGTATTTTAATACCCACCGGTATTTTTGACCAGCTCTAAGACCCTCCAATTCAACTTGAGAGGGAGTGTTAGATAAAAGGGGGAAGTTTTAACTTATCCTTGTAAGGGAAAAAATCAAATCTTTCCCTTAAATCACGGTAACTTCCCCTAGAGATTAGGAACATAGTTGTTAGCATCTCATTATATATATATGTGTATCCTAATCTCTAATGACAAAAAACAGTTTGAGAAAATATAGAATTCTCTTCCGCCTATCAGTGTTGAGTTTTATTTGTCTGAGTTGTTCTGAATCTTTTGTTGCTTGTGTCTGTTTACTCTGCATAGGCAGACTTTTCTACTTATTTCGTGGGACAGTCTTCCATGAGGCCTCTTCCGGAGGACGTATTGCTGATAGGATGCCGTCTTCTGGTTTGGAAACCGTAGAATCACCCGCAATTGAGGAGGCATTTTGTGCAGCCTTCTTATGCTTATAATTGGCTTATAAGCACCTTTTTCAAAAAATGAAGAGTTATTTTTTGAAAAATATGCTTATAAGCCAATTATAATTTTAAGAAGGCTGCGCAAAACATGGGCTTAAGTAGAGAATACTGTTAAGGATTCCTTCTAATGGCTTAGCAGCCACAGAATCAGCCATGCTGTTAAAGATTGTTCTTTTGTTTGTTTGATTGTATGATCTTGTGGTAGGAAATTAGTGGATATGTTTTTGTTTGACTATGTAAATTCTAGAGAGAATCTCTCTAGAACTCATTTTGCTAAACTTTTATTGTGCAAACAACTGTGTCAGATGTCTTTGGTAACTGAAGATGGTGGCAAATCCTTGTTTTAGCGATCTAATTGGCTTGGCAGTCCGTTTCTTTCAATTATAAAGACTTGCTCCGAGCGAGAATTCTACAGTTGTGGAAACCAGTTACTTACACAATGGAATTTGTCATTGGAATCTCGCCTTCATACATTCGCTTCGCCATTGTATGAGCTAATGTCTAGAATTTCTGCTGGAAGAGATCAGAGACATGGGTCGGATCTATCGCGACGAGTCTGATATTCGGTAGCTTTTGTATGCATATGCATTAGACTCGCTTCGAATGTCCCAAGTAATACTCTGAATGAGCTTGTTACAGTATGGGGAAAACCAGGCATTTGCTTGGCGATTGCTTCAATCCCAGATCCCGACAGTTGAGAATCTCCTCAGGAGTGGGCTCGCAATTGACTTTGTTGCTCAACTCTGTGTAGACTGCGGTATTTCGGGACTTCTCTCTAGAATTTACATAGTCTTGAGATAATCCTTGAACAAATGCTACGCACTTTCAATCTACAGCATATTACAATCAATGCACATAGTTTGTTGATCTGCATACAATGGGAATGTAGCAAGCTGTTGAAGTTAGCAATAGCAATGTTCCTCCAGTTGAAACTGATCTGAGCAATCTGCTACCCCAGGAAGAGGAAGAGGGCTGGAAATCTGTGCATAGAAACAAGAACAAGCCAAAATCTCAGCAAACTGTGCAAGGCAAGGTGAAGAAGGTGCTCTCAAACTACCTACAAAGACTCAGGAATGAAACTGTCTCCTACCACATTGCAAACTTTCCAAATACGCGGGAGAAGCAGGACATGTAGCTCTACTTAGCTAAATTTGGATTTGTACGTGATGTACACTTGCCAAATTACTTGGATCGTCTAGGTAGGCACTTTGCTTTCATTAGATATGCTCCAACTACAACAACTCTAAATTTGGAAAGTACCTTGCAAGGAAGAATTGTGGGAACGTACCGTCTGCAAGTGAGCCTGATAAGAGCAAAGCAAGTAGTTCATTACGGAAGTGATGAGCTAAAATCTGTAGTCCAACAATCTAAATAGCCTCCAGCCACTATACCACAACCGATTAAAGTCGGAGCAGAGCTAATCAAGATGACATTCGTACCTCGATCAGGGAGATGCTGTGGCTGAAAAAATGCATTATAGGGAGATGCTGTGGCTGAAAAAATGCTGTGGCTGAAAAAATCCCTTGAGGGAGGAGAGATATTGATAAGATTGTGCTTGGAGGAGCAAAAATTAAAACTATTTGCAGATGAATTACTCTGGACTCAGCTAGGGATACAACAAATCAGTGATGGTTTGACTAACAAATGGACTGGAAGGGCGGTGTGGATTACTGAAAACCCCACTTACCTTCTGGAATGATCTTTTTTTACAGCAATTGCAAATCAGATTGGCCACTATGTGAAAGTCGCAACCTGCACATCAAACAAGATCAATTTGATAGTCGAAAAAACCCTAATCGTCACAGATGAGCTAGGGAAAATATCAAAAACAGTGGAAATTGAGGCGGGGGCTGAGCGAATCTGTCTATATGTGCAAGAAGAATGAATTATTCCTCCCCCGAGAGATTGCAAAGTAAAAACTAATGTGATTAGCGAACACAATAGAAGGTCACCGGAATTGGAGCAAAACTTTTTGGCACTGGTGCCGACGAATACAGATGGAAGGGGGAGACAACCGCAGGCCAGAAACAAGCTGGATGTTGTCAGAGCACGCCAATCGAGTCCAACGACTATAATCGACAGACAATTGATGGTTGCCGATTTCCTAACAATTGGGGCAGACTCCCAGGAGGCTAACAGATGATGGAAACAGGCGTGTCAGGCCAACGGCTAGAAACAGACGGAAAAAAGAAACGGAGAGCCATTCGAGAAGTCTGTTTCTTGGAAAGGGCCGAAGCATCAAACCTGATCTGACGCCTGATATCCTATTTCCAGGCCTACTACGAAAGTCGATTTGGGCTGAAAAATCTGTAAGGAAAAGTGGCCTGCGAAACCTATTGAGGCCCTAAATCCTGCTCAACCACAAGCTGGGAATTTCGGGGCTTTAGATGATGCTGGGCCTACGTCAGATGTTGGGTCTGCGCCCACTACTCTTGCGGAAGCACTTGCGGACTTTGATCCGGAGGCGGATGATCTGTTAGATGGGTCTCCTAGCCCTATGGACTTTTGGGCTGGAAAAAATAAAGGGATCCAGAAGCCCACTAGGCCACAAATTGGGAAAACAGACTCTTTTAGTTTGTTTGGGCTTGCTTGTAAAGAGTCAAATCTGCCTCAAAATAGCCCACGAGCTATGCCATCTGCGGTACCCTCCGAGGTAACGGGCCAAGGCCCAATTTCTAAGAAAAATGTAGAGATGCAACGAGAAAGGTTGATAAAGAATACCAAATACTACCGAGATATGGCAACCACGCCGGAGAAGGTAGAATTATAACAGAGGGAAGCAAAGCGAGCAGCTAAATCAGCTAAGCAATCCCACTATTCATCTTTACTTAGAGATATTCCATGCTTAAATGCTAAATTTGATGCGTTTTTAAAATTAAAGCATGATGCATAAAAAAATATTGAATTAGGTCAGAAAATTGATATGACTTCTAATGCCCCGATAAACGAGCTAATGACATTAGTTAACCAACTTGAAACCCGTGATAGAACCAACATTGAGTTGATAAAACAAAGATCTAAAATGGAGAACACTAGCAAACCTTGATCAGGATTATTACAACATACAATGCAAGGGGATTAGGGGATCGGAGGAAAAAAAGATATAAAAATATGATCTAAAAGAAAAAAATTCAAATGCTACGTATACAGGAGACAAAATCTGACTCAATAACGTCTGCAGACTGTAGCCAGTTGTGGCCATCAAGTAAGTATAATTGGAAGATCAAGAATGCAGTAGGGAATTCTGGAGGAATGCTTTGTACATGGGATCCAAAGTATTTTGAACTAGAAAATAGTTGAGAAGCCCATGGTATGTTGGCTATGAAAGGTAGATGGGGGCGAGAGAAGAAGGAGTTCGTAATAGTAAACATCTACTCGCCATGTGAGCTATCTGCAAAACGACAGTTATGGTCGGCTATACTGACCATGCTAAAGCAGAACCTCATGAACTATGGTGTACATGTTGTGACTTCAATGCAGTTAGAAACGTGGATGAACGTAAGCCCTTATTGAGTACACCCTCAAGTGAAATGCAAGAGTTTGATCAATTTGTGAGACAAACAAAACTCGTGGACATCCCATTGCAGAGAAGTTGTTTCACATGCACAGATGAGCATTACACCTCTACAAGTAGACTTGATAGGTTTCTACTCTCACTAGAGTGGCTCCTATCATGGCCGAATATGCATCAGGTAGCATTAGAAAAATAAACTTCCGACCATAGACCGGTAATGCTAAAGCAAGAAGCTGTAGACTGGAACCCAACTCCATTCCGCACATTGAACTGCTGGAATGAGGAAAAGGAATTTGAAAGTTTTGTGAAAACAACTTGAGGAAATTCTACAGTTGATGGAAAAAGTGGATACAAACTACATGAAAAACTAAGAAAACTGATGTCAGCCCTCCGAACAAGGAACAAAGACGTCTTTGGCCATGTTGGAAGGAATATTAAACTTAAGAAACAAATAATTGCTCATACAAATAAAAGGCAGAAACACGAAACCTAACAGAACTAGAAGTATCACAGCACAAAGAAGATAAAAAAAAAAATACACCTACAAGTCCTGCTCCAGAGATAGGACCGGATCCTATACCAAAAATCTAGAACGGCATGGCTTAAGGAAGGAGAAGGTAACACAAAGTTCTACCATGCATGAATAAGAAGAAACCGACAGAGGAATGAACTTAAAGGCCTAAATATAAATGGCCAATGGACGGAGTATGTGTGGGAAGTAAAAGCAGGGATAAGAGAGCATTTCAAGAGACACTATGTAACTGACTATTATGACAGGATCTATTTGGAGACAGCTACTCCAAATAGAATCAGTGAAGAAGATAATGAAACCCTAACTAAACCATTTACCGAGGAAGAGATACGTAAAACAGTTTGGTCATGTGCATCAAACAAAAGTTCAGGCCCTGATGGGATTAACTTTTATTTTATAAAACGATATTGGCTGACGATAAAATCTGATATTATTGCCTTTATACAACAATTTCATGCAAAGGGCAAACTAGTAAAATGTATCAACTTCACTCATATTATACTTACTCCAAAAATAACCAATTCAGAAAGAATAGAACATTACAGACCTATTTCCCTAGTAGGATGTATATATAAAATTTAGTCAAAAGATGCCAAAAATAATCTCTCCATATAAAACCTCATTTATAAAAGGGAGACAGATCACAGATGGGGTAATAATTGGAAATAAAATTATAGAAGAATTAAAAAAGGAACAAATGGAAAGCTGTATTTCTAAAAGGGGACTTCGAGAAAGCTTTTGATTCAGTGGACTGGGGATATCTCTTGAGAATGCTAGGAAAGTTGGGATTTGGAGACAAATGTCAAACTTGGATGAGGGAATGCATCACAACTGCTTCTACTACGGTGCTTGTGAATGGCAGCCCATTAGGAGAATTTGTTCTGCAGAGGGGGCTACGATAGGGAGACCCTCTTTCACCTTTCCTCTTTCTTATTGCGAAGGAAGGCCTACATTGACTGGTAGATAAAACAATAAGAATAGGTAGATGGACCCCTTTAAACCTTGGGAAAAATAAAATACCAATGTCTCACCTGCAATATGCAGATGATACCCTTGTCTTCTGTAATGGAACTGAGGAAAATGTCCAAGCAATGAAGAGTATTCTGAGGAAAATGTAAACTTCTTCAAAAGCTACGTAATGGGGATTAATATCCTAGATCTAGAAATGCAAGGATATGCGGATAGCCTTAAACAAAATTTTCACATACATACCTAGGCCTGCCTCTGGGAGAAAATCCAGGGAGAAAAGAAACATGGAAACCAGTCAAAGAAAGACTTCATAAAAGAATCAAAATCTTGGAGAATATCTACCTTGCATTTGGAGGAAGAATCTCACACAATAAATCTACACTTACAGGTCTCGCAACATATTTCCTATCAGTATTTAGGGCACCTAAGGAAGTAATTGCTAACATTCGTAGGATACAATCAAAGTTTCTATGGGGAGGTACTTCCCAGGAAAACAAAACTATCCAATGGGTAAAATGGGAACAAATCTGCCAAGAAACAGACAAGGGAGGGTTGGGTATCAAGAATTTGGAAATGTTCAATCTAGCTCTGCTAGGTAAATGGATATGGAAGATTATAACTGAACCCGAAAGTCTTTTAAGTAAGATAATCCAATCACTCTACTTGAAACCAGAAGGTCTCCACAGAGATTGGACAACAATCCTAGCACCAGCTCGCTCTTCTAGATGGTGGAAGGATATGTGCTAGCATGTATGCTCAGCATTCTGGTTCAGCAGTAACTTGAGAAGACAACTTGGGAATGGAGAGGGCACGCTCTTCTGGCACTCTATGTGGGCGCTCCTAGGTTACCCGGCAGATGTCTCAGACAACTATACTCAATTGCGATGGACAAAGACTCTACCGTGGCTCCAAAAGTGTGCATAGAGAGTGAAGAGCTCACCTAAGGCTGTGGCACTGGCGCAGACCCCTATTTATTTATTAGTTGTTGCTAATCCCTGTCTCAGAAACTCTTATTGCAGGTACGCAGCTGACACCAGATGAGAAAGATAGCTGGAGATGGCGGCCCAACAATACAAATCAAATCTATACGGCAAAATCAGTATACCTTGTAATAACACACTCTATTGGTTTTGTTTTGCAGGATCAGGCAACTCTGGCCACAAGCTGGGGTAGGGGTTCACCAAGACGAATGCAGGACTTTGTATGGCGACTGATCCAGGAGCGGATAGCTACATTCAATAATCTACAGTCTCGAGGAGTGCTCATAGCACAATGACCAGCCCCAGGATACGTGTTCTGCCAAAGCAATGAAGAAACACTTAGACATATATATATATATGGAGTGCAACATAACATATGGACTATGGCAGACACTTTACCACTGGCTGGGATATGACTACGTTGGAAGCAATAAACCAAGACAACATTATCTCCTTCATTTGGGTATGCTGGAAAGAAGGAGGTGGTCTGAAGTTTGGAAGTCAATCTGGCATAGCTTAGTCTGGGGCATATGAAAAGCTCGGAACATGTTTATATTTGAGGGAATAGCCCCATGTATTGACTCAATCCTAGAGTATATAAAAATATCCAAATGGATATGGATAACTACATATAATAAACTAGATGTTGGGCTTGTGCTAGGTGTCTGGCAGCAGAATCCGTGACACTGTATTAATTTAGCATAAGTATAGTAGTAGGAGACCATGATGTAATCATTATTTTGGCGATAGCTACCTTATAATCAAATGATAAAATTTCCCGATAAAAAAAGACTGTGGTCTTTCGGTTGACAATATTTCACATGTCTTATTCACGTGTGAAAGCGTTTTTCTTATTTGATCGAATATCTACAATTGGCTAGGCATCGCTTAAGTAGGGCGCTGTCAAGTTGTAACGCACTTTTCGGATTTATATGGGGCACATTAAGTCCAGTGTTGGTGTGGAAATATGGAGAGCAGTTTGGCACGCCATAGTTTGGTCGTTATGAAAGTGAAAATCTGGTATTGGATCTATTGGTTATATTAATTAGTCAAGCCCAATATTTGACCCAAGAAGAAAGCCCACCAAGATGAAGTCCATCCGTTCAATTGAGAATTCTCCAGATGCTTCACGGGCAATAGCCTCCAGAAATCTATAGAAGAGATGCATGAAAAAATTAGTCTAGAAGAGTCCAAGAATTTTATGTATCTATAAATATGTAAATTCTTGATGTAAGGATAAGTTGTATCAATGGATGATTTCTTTCTAAAACCACTGAAGCCTCCATAGTTTCTCTAAACATTATCATTGTATCAGAGCTTCTCTAGGCTTAACCGCCGTTCTTCGATCCTGTTCTTCAGTTTTTCCATTGTTGTTTTCCTCTTTCTTTTTCCTGTTTTAAGAACCCTTTTGCTGCATTAGAAGAGAATATAGTCGAGTTCCCCCACTATGAAGCAGGGGTCCTCTCAAGATTTCAACATTTTTTTTGTTGTCCGTTCTGAAACGTGGAAAATTCTTCCTATGTTCTGGCAAAGTTTCATCCACATCCAGACAAAAAAAATTTGCTTCCTTTTTCACATGAATTGAAAAATGGCCGACAAAATGTCACTCTAAAGAGATTCTACTTTTTATTTTCTCCCCTTCATCTCGGAGGCTTCAACTCTACTACCACAAACTTCTGGTTTGTGCCGCCACGGAGACGAAGGACAAGATGGAGAGGAGAATTGATGTTGTACTCGGCTCATAAGCGCATCAATATTCTTGGAGAAGAATCTGAAATTGAAAGCAAAGAGGAAAGCCGAGGAGATATCAAAATTACCATTGAATTGAGATAAGCGGCGAACCTCAGTTTCTTCTCCCATAATTCCTTGGGTTGGGTTATTAAATTGGGCTAAAATTTTATTTAAGTGGGCCGATCTTATCTGTTGGGCAAACAAATTCATTGTAGGTTATTTTGATGGGCTATTCTCTTTAAATAGACAAATTCCTTCTAAAGCTAGGATTGGATATTTAATCAGATCAGAGACTTTTGTTATTTAGTTCAAGTTTTAATTTAAATAGGTCCCTTGCCGGGCAGCTGAAGCGACGGTGGCATGAGGCGTTTCTATCTCCCTCTTTTCTTCTTCATTCTCTCCCCCTTTCTCCTGGATTAACAACCATCTCCTTGCATTTATTTCTTCTTTTACTTTATTTTTTTTCTATTTTTATGTTGAATTGATCCAAGCTCCACGTGGTACATCATCCCACGCTTAGCTTGCGGGAGGTTATTGGTGATATTAATTAGTCCAGCCCAAGATTTGACCCAAGAAGAAAGCCCACCAAGATGAAGTCCATCCGTTCAATTGAGAATTCTCCAGATGCTTCACGTGCAATAGCGTCCAGAAATCTCCAGAAGAGATGTACGGCAAATTAGTCTAGAACAATCCAAGAATTCTATGTATCTATAAATATGTAACTTATTGATGTAAGGATAAGTTGTATCAATGGAAGATTTATTTCTGAAACCACCGAAGCCGCCATGGTTTCTCTAAACATTATGGGTGCGTTTGGTAGTTGGATAAATTTTTTTCAGCTACCGGGACATCTGTGGGGTTAAATTTGTCCGAAATGTGTAAACCCCTGTTTGGTACATTAGTCGGGGTATAGCCGATTATAGTCATCCGTTGTTTGGTAACGGTGGACAACCAATGTACGGTCGTGTACAGAACATTAAATTTGTGTCAATTACCCAATATACCATCCGAACTCTGATATAAAAACATAAAATTTTCTCTGAATCCCTAGACTTCTGTCCTAATCTCAATCGATCTCCGAAACGGCGCTCTGAATGTATAACCCACTTTTTGACCGACCGCCACCGTTGTCGTCCAGCCGCCGTCACCTTGTGAAACCACCTACTCGTTTCTCACTTTGTATGTACCTCCGCGCGTACAAGGAAGGTAAGCGCTATCCCAAGACTCCCCCACCTCCGGTCACTATCATCATCGACATCAAAAAAGGCGAAGCTGAAGATGACCCAATCATAGTTGACGGTGATGAACCCGACCATACTGTTCATCGCCGTCCCCTTCCAGCCGCTAGTTCCGCATCCTGCATTACTACTGATTACTTCACCTAGTCTGTTTTGAATCAGTTTCTTTGTCTACTGAAATTATGTCATCTTTGTTAAATTATGTCATTTTACGTTAAGCTGCTACATATGTCTCATGTTTACTGAAATTATGAAATTTTGATACCATTTTGAACAAATTTAGACCAATTTTGGTACAAGCGCATAGATGTATGCGGTTCCACTAATATGAGTTTAGGTTTGTTTAGATTGTAAAGCAAATAACTGAAGAGCACCTAATTGATGAGGATTAAACTTATATAAACTAAAAAGTTTTTAACTCCACCTATGCTAAGCTGTTGATTAGCACAGCCGGTCCCCAACCCGGAACAAGGAGGAGGGAAAACGAAGAGCATAGTCAAGATTCATGCTGAAGATGTGATTCAAATGTTGATGTAGATTAAAAATTGAGGTTGCCATATGTCTAGCACCCAACGCGAGTACGACAAGTGTAACAATGATAAACACTACTTAGTCCACTCATAACCACTGTGCCAAATGTTGGGTGGGGTATTTGCTAGTGAAATTAGCCGTAATCACCCAATACCATGGTACCAAACCTTGGGTGGGGTATTTTGCTGGTGAAATTGGCCGTAACCACCCAATACCACGGTACCAAATGGTGGGTAGGGTATTTTGCTAGTGAACGTAGTCGTAACCACCAATACTATTGTACCAAACGGCGGGTGGGGTAATTTGCTTAGGGTGAAATCAGTCGTAACCACCCAAAACCACGATGCCAAATGGTGGGTAGGGTAATTTTCTGGTGAAATTAGCCGTAACCACCCAATACCATGGTACCAAACTGTGGGTTGTTGATGCAACGATTGGTTCAAATGAGCTGCACCAAGAAATGAAGGGTTGCTGCCAAAAAACAGAAACAAAAAACACTTGACATTGTCACATAAATGAAGACCCAAATGTATTAATCAAAATGAATACTGTCATCAACTTCCCCCAAAAAAATACGTCATAACTGTCACCTACACGCATCGGTCACATATGTCATGACATTCCCCCTAAAAATACTTCATATTGCCGCCTACATGCAGCAGCCACATATGGCATCTACTTCCCCAAAAAAATACTTCAGATAGTTATAAACACTACCAACAAAAGTACCACAAGTCTGCACAGTAGAACCAAAGTAAACAGCTATCGAAACTACAATCTAATCCAACTTTCCCTTGCCAAACAGTTGGACAAGCTTAGCCCTCCCAGCTGCATCCGAGGTTGTCTAATAGTAATATTGGCCTTTGTGGCTGAGAAGATGGTCAATAAGATGTATCTTCGTGGCCAGGTCAAGATCACCACACTCATCAAGTTGCCGCCGCAACTTCAGGGTCTTCTCCAACTTGGACTCCTTAGCATCCAACCTGTCTGTTTTATCAAAAAGTAATGTTGCTTTTTCAAAAGCAACATCCATCTTTGATAGTGTACTTTCAACTTTACTGGTGATGCCGGCATTGATGCTGACAATTGGTTCTTTACTCTTACCCCCCACTACTGTTGGTTTGGTATTGCTCGGTTCTGTCATCAGCCTTTGTATAGGGTGGATCGGATGAGTCGTCCATAACTTCCTCAAATTCATCATCTGTCTCACGGGCAGCAGGTGCAGGCTTCTTGAGCGCCCTCTTCGCCATCACATGGTCTTTGGCCCCTAAACCTGTCGCTCTGAACTGCCCAAACAGCTCGCACCATAGCTCGTAATATGAGTAGGTCTTCCCACGAAGTGAAGAGTATTTGCTGTTGACCTATAAAAAAATATCAAATACATATGCTTAAGGACTAAATCAATTACAATGATATACAATAAAAAAATAAAACGTATACCTGGGAATATTCCTTTCAAATTTCTTCAGAACCCACCACCACAGCATGTGTGCCAGCATCAATTGAAACACCACTCAACCTAGACAATTCACTCAAGAGGCGATACATCTTACCCCAGCTATGAATCTTATTAAGCACATTCTTTGCCGTAACGGTGCTTCCAACGACCAAGGTCATGATCTTGTTGGCGACTTTCAGATGCGTACCTCTCTTCCACCCTTCAAGTGCTAGGTCCTTCAGAACGTTCAACAGTGCTACCTTTTCATCCGGTGTCATATACAGCTTCTTAGCTACCGGCTCACTTGAATTTTTAACCTTAACCTTTTTGAGCTTTGATTCTGTGCCACTGCCTTGTTTTCTAGTCTTGGCAGTGCTCGGTGTCTTCTCAACTGCCCGTATAGATGTGACCTCGTCATCGGCGATGTGGCTGGCTGCATCTATTGAAAGATACCCTACAAAATAAGCTGGAGAGATAAAATGTACAAAGGCATAAAAGTGATAAGTAAAGTCATAAAATATGAAATATAAGTCCATAAAGCTTGGGCAAACTCCTCTGCATTAAACACAATGTATGAAGGCACTTGTATTTGAACAATATCAAAATCATCAGAATACTTTCAGAGCACATGCATGTACCAAAATCATCAAAATCAATTATTAATCCTGTTCTAATTCCTCAAGTATGCAGAATGCGACAATATATGAAAAACTTTAACACAACCATTGTTCAAACAACCAATGTGGGATACATGTTCATTCAACACTTTCATATTCAAACTAATAATCAACAATTAATTTGTAATGACTAGGGGTAGCATATGCAGACCACATGTCTGCAACTAGGTTGTCTCGAAACTGGTTCCACCATGCCGAGGAATTGGGAATTACAAGCTGATCCTCTCCAGACTACACTTCTTCAGTTCGCCTACGCTCTTCTAGTCCGGCAGCGCGTGCATCTGAAGTATCTAACAATGGGACAGCCAGGTTGACGTTGATGAAAAAGTTGTGGAGGAGTGCACATGCTAGAATTACGTCACATTGTGTGCTAATAAGGAAGAATGTATGGCTCCTCAAAATCGTGAGTTGCTTCTTCCAAATACCAAATTCCCTTTCTATGACATTGCGGGATGCTGAATGGCAGACATTGAATAGCTCTTTCTATGTTTTTGGCCTTCTACTTCCACTTTCCCATTCTTGAAGATGGTATCTTGTTTGCCTATAAGGTGTGAGGAACCCCTTGGCATTCATATACCCACTGTCGCACAGGTAATATGTACCTTAAAAAACAATATGTGATGACACATCAGATTGGAGCATTTGAAGCAAATGCCATAAACCTAGCTATGTAGAATTACACATACCAAATTGAACCCTGAGACAACTTGGCCGAGATAGTGCATCCCTGAACACACGACTATCTGCAGCTGAGCCCTCCCAACCATCTAAAATGTATATAAATTGCCCACGCGTGTCACACACTCCAAAGACATTTGTTTTCAAATGCCCCTTTCTTGTTTGGTAACGTGATTGATCTTCTGCGTGAATATGTACCGGTATGTAGGTGTCGTCTAGCGTACCCATACATCCCTGCGAAGAGTGAAACATTAACGAAATTTAAGAGCAATACTATTGAAAGATGTGTTTACAACAAGATCAATGAGACATACCTTGAAGCTTTTCCATCGCCGATCAATGCATGTGTCATCGATCGGGACTGGTTGTACAAGAAGTCGAGCCCGCAATTTGAGGATAGCACACAGAACTTTGTGAAAAGATTGACTGATAGTATGGCCGCTACGTTTAAAATCACTATGCAGGACTATATTTTTTGGGTCGTGAGCGATGGTGCGCAAGAATATTGCCACCTTCTCAACGACTGACACATACTGATAGTCCTTTTGATCACATTCATCCCGCAAGATTTGGCATAGTTCGGAGAAGGCACTCTATGACATACGCAAGTTCTTGAAGCACTCCCGGTTGGATTCTTGGGTAATTATTTCGAGGACGGCTAACTTTTATGAAATCCTATCGAGGATTAGGTACTTTGGCGGGGCATTGGGGACACGGTTACGCTTACGCTGCAGGTTTGTGTTGTTCGGGTCACTCTCTAATTGAAGGATGGTGGGCAGCGCAAGAAGAAACAATTTTCCACAAAAGAATAGTGTTTCACCTTATTACGTGCAGAAGAAGACCATGCTAAACATCAGAGAAAAAAAATAGAATTGTGGCTAAACAAATTTAATATAAGTTAAGACAATAGACACGTATCCAATAATCTGAAAGTTGGGTATGGTCACATAACAATTTGTTTTTACTTTTTGAATTTGAGATTGGAACCTTATTCCTTGAAATAAAAATGCAACTAAGCCTCTGAAGATGAATTTCAGACAAATGTAACAAACCATCGACGAACTTAGATGTCAATCAGGTATGTGCAAGCTAGGAACATTAGAACAAGTGGCTAGTGGCAATTAATAGGAGGAAAGTCACGTATAGTCAGTTAGTTAATGTCATCTTAGTAGTAGTTAGATCGTGGGGTTAGTATTGTGTTAATGGAGTCATGCTAGTGTAGTTCAGTTATGGATGAAGATTAGTTATGAATGAAGTATTAATTCTCTCACGTCTTTCCTCCTTCTTGTTCTCTACACTCTCTTATTCTATTTTCTCTTCCCCACGTTCCC
>JAOWBN010007183.1:0-11133 GCA_028565015.1 Pinguicula moranensis | reverse complement strand
GGTATTCGGTAATATCGATCGGTATTCGGTAATACCGATCGGTATTCGGTAAAATAGGCCATATTTTAAAAAAAAAATAAAAAAAAATTAAAAAAAATTAAAAAAAATAATTTATTCGGTATTCGGTACCGAATACCGAAATATCGAATTTTTTCGGTAATTCGGTATTTCGGTTCGGTATCGGTTTGATTTTCCGAATACCGAAATTTTTTGGTTCGGTTCGGTATTACCGAAATACCGAATGCGCAGCCCTAGTCGGAGGAGGTATGTGGGCGCGCCAGACTCGGCAGTTGAATTGCGGCCATGATAGTGGCGCGCGTGGAAGTAGCAACCGGAATTTGACCGGGTGCGGCCAAACAGGACGCTAGGATATGACTGGAAGCGGCCATATCTGGCCGCTCCGATGACGAACAGAAACGGAGGCGCGGCCGGAACGTGCTGGAGCACGGAGACAGTGGCGGAGCACGGTGAGAACACGCGAGTGCGTGGCAGGAAGGCGACAAAGCACGGTGGGAGCGCGCGGGTGCGCGACGGGAGCACGGCGGGTGCGCAGCAGGCAGACGGCGGTGCACGACAAACATGCGACGATGCACGATGAGGAAACGACGGAGCATGGCGGGAGCACACGGTGGAGACGCGGCGGAGTGGGGCTGGGACACAGAGGAGGAGCGATCGCGTCCCACTGGGTGATTTTCGGTGTTTAGAGAGAGGCCTCTCTCTCCAAAACATTGGACGGCAGAGCCTCACCGTTCACTCCTATTATCAAGTTAAGTTTTATCTATGATCAAATGCATCTGCATCCATGGCCAATCTGTATAATGTTTGAAACTCCAGCTTGAAGTTTTGCCTTCCTATCCAACAATCCTGGCAGAAGTTAGTTCCTCTTAGAGGTGGAGCTAGGGGTGGGGAAGGGGGCCTTTGTTCCCCAAAGATTTAAAATAAAATAAAATTATAAAGGTAATTTTTCTTTTTTCATTTTGGTCCTTTTAAGATCTTATAATTATATTTGATTCCTAAAACTAACGGTTTGTTGCCTAGTCCAATTGGCGGTAGTTGTAGATTGTTTTAGTTAAGATCAAGGGTTCGAACCTCATGAAGTGTTTTTTTGCATTCTTAGAACCACTCAGTGGTTTCGATCCCGAGTTGCATAATAGGAAAATTATAATTCAAACCACTAAGCTATAGAAGGATTTATAATTTTTGTTGATTGTAATAAACTCTTATCTATAATAATTTCAGATAGTTTTTAATATATATATATATTTATAGTTCTTTAATATAATTTTTTTATATTTGAATTTTTTTATTTAAATTGTTAGTCAACAAAATTCTAAACTTTTGAATTTGATTGTGTTATAAAAAAATAACTATTGGTGCAAAATTGTGGAGACAACGATTATTATAATTGTTGTCTAAACAAACGTCTTGATAAAAATATTATTGAAATAATATTTTTATCAAAAATATTATCTAAAACAATAGTAATATTAATAATAAATTTTTTTACAGGTTGTTTCGACTTTTTTTTACTCTTTTATTTATAGCACAACATTTGAACGTGCATAGCCGACCAAATTAGATTCAACCTGGCTTTTACTCACTTTGATCAAGCCAAATTTTTTTGGTCCCCCTCACTTAAAATCCTAGATCCACCCCTGGCTCCTTTGCATTGCTAATTGTTTTGATTATATGAATAGAAAATCACTGATCCTCCGTTCTCATCTGCTGTAAATCTACCCACGATTGGGAGCATTGACTCGTTATTTGACAATCCAATCTTGTTGCTTGTCTTTCATACCTGACTACTAATCAATCCAAAATTGACCTTGCCCTGTTAATAATCTCCAGCGCCATTTACCTATTAAAACCACATTGAATGCCTGAATATCTATTATCCCCAATCCCCCTTGATCCATCTCCTGACAGATACTGCAAGGCGATCCAATATTTTTTTGGCAAATCACTCAAAGTATTTACCCAGAAAAATCTTCTTTGGAGTTTAGTAAGTAACTTTAGAACTTTCACAAACCCGCCTTGTAACTAATAAAAAATAAAGAGGCAGTTGTAGGAGAAATGACCTTAGAAGTATGAATCTCCCTCCAAAACTAAAATTTTTGTTCTCCCATGTGATCTCAATATATTTCTGAATGTGTGGAAACACTTGTTCATGTGATCTCTCGCCCATCAAGAGGTCCGAGTAGTCAAATCCATTGACGATCACTCTATCATGCCGATAACTTGTTTGTTGTATCTTTGTGTATCTGTGACCAAAATAGTAAGTCTCAGGAGTCACGAGGATAGGTCTCCCGCCAGACACGTAGAGTGTTAGCAGGGCCATTCGCTCTGGATGGATGAGGTAAGAATTGTTACCTTTGCTGTCTACTATGAAACCGACTTTACAAATCCTTCTGATGTGGGGGAATGCTAACTGATAAATTATAGGTTATTTAGTAGTTATTTGATAGACCATGTATAAAATAATATGAAACCTCGTACTTTATTAAGAATAATCCATTGGGATATATATAATACTACAACTCAAATCATAACTGAATCTAAAATAACAAATCCTATAACACTCTATTCAATCATTACTCTCTCTAATAACTACAAATCTTATCAGATAATCAACTAAATAAATTACTCAAATATCAAATACAACCACTTTCCCTCAAGGTGGGCTTCACTGAGCATATTGACACGCAGTTTAGCAGTCGATGGCCTATCAGTTGTCAACGGTGTCTCATCTAGTTTCTTCATCCACTCTAGCCTGTCCAGTATCCTTCTTATCTGGTCCAAATACCCACAAATCTCGGTTACCAGCATCTCCTTCAGATCTAGCCTATCTGGTTCCTCCTTTCACTCTCTCGCCGACACATGACTCTTCACTTTCCTTGCCAACACATGGCTCTTCAACACGCTCGCCAACACATGGCTAATCAACACGCTCGCCAACATATGGCTAATCACCTCCGTAGCGAGCATTCTAGACTCCCCTAGAGACGAAGTCTCACTCTCATCAATCCTCAGTTGAATTGGCGCTCCCAACTCGATACTAGACACTCCTCTTATTGGTTCGTCCAACTCAGGTATAGATCTTCATCTTTCTGTTTGCTCTTGCTCAGGCATAAGTCTTCATCTTGCCAGATCCTCGAGCTCAGTCTTCAACCTCCATCTTGCAAGCTTCTTCAATTCAGTCATCGATCTTTATCTTGTTGGCCCATGGCTCGGTGCTAGACACCCTTTTGCTGGTCTCACAACAAAAGATGCCAACTTCGACTAGCAACAGTCAAACGCTGGACAAGTACAACAGCTCCCCCATGATTGCACGACAATATTACAACACTGTGCAACAACAGTTCAACATCGTGCAATTGATAACACTTCCAAGACATGACTACACGACAACAGTACAACACCGTTCAATAGATAATGGCTTCAACCATCAAACCAAAATAAAAAAATCAACACTTCCACATCAATCCTCAAATAATGCCTAATTGGAATTCCAAGTTTAGGCAATCAACATCGATCAACAGCACAAGCAGCAATCACAAATTCATACAAAACATCCTTCTTTGCCACCCTGAAAAATATCTACTAAACGACTCCAAATCAGTGAAAAACGAGTTGGCAGATGCGACGGGATAACTAAACAGAAGATATTGCTTTTTCCTGGCGACAACGAATGGGCGGATTAGTGCAATCTGGCTATGGGAATAACTAAGTGTTAAGTATGTAAAAAAATATCCTCCGTTTGGTATAGGGCCGCATGGATCGCGGGAAAACAAAACCAACCGTTTGATATTAAATGTGTGATAATAGGGTTAATTTCTATTTCGGGATACCAAATGTGGATTTACAAAAATACCCTCGTAAATGTTGTATAAATGCTCCACAAACCCTAATTTCTCAACTCAATCCCAATCTCAGACAAGTGTCGTGAAGATTTTTTGTGCAAATGGAGCATAATCCATCTTCCAAAGTTGAGCACCACCTCTAGCCACCGCGCCACCATCATCGGATGGTAAACCTCTCCCCCCACGAGGTATACATAGAAAAAGTTGTTCATACCAGTAGACCTTTGTTCCAATTTTTCAATTACTTGGACACACACACACACACACATATATATATATATATATGACAGATTATTGTTCCTTATGTTACTAGGCAGAGTTTCTTGCTTGTTGGTTGACAATGGTGCAGCTCTTTTTTTTGAGATTTACAATTTCTGAATTTGTTGCATGTGCTTTCTAAGTGTTCGTTGGGAATTTGATAATTCTATTTGTCGCCCAATCATAATTTGCATCCACGTGAGGAATGTAATGTGGTGATTGACTTTTTTTTATCAGATTCCTCTCAGTGAAGTTTTCCCTCAAATGTTTGGGTTTTGGTTTCTATGTCTTTGTTTTTTTAACAGTGGTTATTATCAATTATAAATTCATCATATCCGAAAAGCTCGCACCTCCAACAAGGTATTCTCTGAGAATGTATGCCCATGAAGGCCAGAGTTACTTGATGAATTGCCCCCTTTCACTATCGATAATAGATTTGATGCGAACAGAGGTTACCGGGTATTTGAAGGATAATCCAATTGTCGTGGACAACTAGGAGGATGCAAACCACGATGTTGCTCAGCCTCTTTACCGTATGTTAATCTTCCTCTTGTGTGATTGCCGACCGCTTCACCAATGCCTGGATTCATGAGTTCTTAATGTAGTTTCATATTTTTAGGTTTATTAGACTATTTTGCACCATAACCCCATATGTAAAACCTTATTTTGTTTTGTATTCTATCTTGTGTTGATGTTTGGTTCATGCAATTTAGGCTTACGTTTTGGATCCTACGATTTCGTGCCCGTTTGCTGCTGACCCCTCCCAACCAGCAAACATATAGACAAAACGCCCCTCAGTATCACAAATGCCTAGGACATTTGTTTCTAGATGACCTTTCCTGGTACAGTATCTAGGTTGGTCTTCTACCCGAATGTGCAGCGGGGCATAGGTACCATCTAGTGTGTCTACGCATCCCTGCAAACAAAAGGAAACCCAATAAGAATAAATGTTGACACAATATATATATATATTTTTTAATATAAAATAGTAAATGTACCTTGAAGAATTTCCATCTCTTGTCAGTTGTTGTTTCATCTATGGGAGTAGGTGGTAACAAAAGTATACTACGCAGCTTAAGCGCAACCCTAAAGACTTGATGGAACGTTTGACTGATGGCCTGCTCGCTATACTGGAAGTCAATTTGCAAGATCCTATTTTTTGGGTGGTGTGCAATTGTGCGTAGGAAGATAACCACCTTTTCAACCACAGACGCATACTGGTCGTCTGACAAACCACATTCAACTCGCAGAACTCGGCACAACTCTGTGAAAACTTGTTTCGACATCCTCAAGTTCTTGAAACACTCCCTGTTTGACTCTTGTGTGATCCTTTCAAGGAACGTCTATCTTTATGAAATCTTGTGTTATATCAAGTACTTTGGTGGTGCATTCCGATCAGCCTTCCGCTTTCGCTTACGCGATCGTGTATTTATGTTTGATTCATTTTTTGCTAATTCAACGATAATAGGCAACAAACTGACAAAAATTCTTGCGCATAACAATACAGGCGCAAGATCCATTATGTTCAGCATATCATTAACTCGGGTAACCACAGTTCAACTAGCCCACAAACACTTGAATCAAACACTATAAACATATAAAAAAAATACTACGAATTTAATGGCAAAACAAAGATAGGAAACTTAAACGACAAAAAATAAAGGTTAAACAGAATTTGTGAATTTGATAGTTCAGAACTTCGCTAGACTTTGCAATGCAGAGGACAACTACTTCAGCACCTGCTCAGACAAATGCTTAAGATATTGAGATAAGAGATAGAAAGCAACTATTCAGTTAAAATTCTTAAGAAGTATTGACCATCTCATTACTTAAAAGCAAAGAGAAACATTGGTACTTAGCCTATTTTATCACACCAAATTGATAAATGAACTCTTGGGAGTACCTAATAAACTGAACCAAGTATGTCAACTTTGCAAGAAATGTAGAACAATCCTATCATCTCATCCATCATAAGCCCATGAACATTTCTTGATTCAAAGATTCCAATCTTTTATATGTTTTTGTCCAAATGGAGTGAGGATTGTCAAAATGATAATTTTTTAACACTTTTTCCTTCCCAACAATCAAGAAACTGGAACCCTTAATCAAGTTCAAATCACCGGATTTGGGCATTCTCAATTCGGAAGAAGATAACAAGTAAGCATCCGTATTCTCTAATACTTGATAAAAGAAATCGCACTCAAAATATAAGCACCAGAATATTGAGTTCAAATAATGACCAAGTCCCAACAACAGGAAAGCATAAAAAGCAAAAGCAAATTTGAATAGATCCTTCAAAAACCTAAACCGTATATCGTAACCCTATGCCACAAACAACAAAAAAAATTAAAATAAAACAGGTGGTATTTGGGAGGATTGAAGAAGGAGCAAAAATGCCACCTGGAGAACTGTTGATAGACTGAAGAAGGCCCGGAGGAACATGACAGCCGTCCGTGCGAGATTTCGAGATTGTGGAATGTATTTCTGGATCGCTTAGGATTAGGGCTTTTATAGTTGGTATAATGCATAAATATTGATGAAATGTAGGGGCATTTTGGTAAAGACACTCGTAGACATAGGTGGGCAGATGAAAATCCTGCAAAAAAATTGGGATACAAAATCTTGAATAAACACCCAATTATCCTTGGTCGAAGAGTTTTCATTTGAGTCAGGGGATAACTAGTGTGTACAAAATAAAAGACGAAACAGAAAAAATCCGTACAACCCTCAATTGACCAAATTTATCCTACTTCTATCTTCGTGAAAAACATACCCCTGCAGACAAAGGTGACCTTGCTATGTTAATAATGTCCAGCGTCATTTACCTATTAAATCCACATTGAATGCCTGAAGATCTATTATCCTCAATCCCCCTTGATCCATCTCCTGACAGATAGTGCAAGGCGATCCAATATTTTTTTGGCAGATCACTCAAAGTATTTACCCAGAAAAATCTTCTTTGGAGTTTAGTAAGTAACTTTAGAACTTTCACAAACCCGCCTTGTAACTAATAAAAAATAAAGAGGCAGTTGTAGGAGAAATGACCTTAGAAGTATGAATCTCCCTCCAAAACTAAAATTTTTGTTCTCCCATGTGATCTCAATATATTTCTGAATGTGTGGAAACACTTGTTCATGTGATCTCTCGCCCATCAAGAGGTCCGAGTAGTCAAATCCATTGACGATCACTCTATCATGCCGATAACTTGTTTGTTGTATCTTTGTGTATCTGTGACCAAAATAGTAAGTCTCAGGAGTCACGAGGATAGGTCTCCCGCCAGACACGTAGAGTGTTAACAGGGCCATTAGCTCTGGATGTATGAGGTAAGATTTGTTACCTTTGCTGTCTACTATGAAACCAACTTTACAAATCCTTCTGATATAAGGGAATGGTAACTGATAATTTATAGGTTATTTAGTAGTTATTTGATAGACCATGTAGAAAATAATATGAAACCTCGTACTTTATTAAGAATAACCCATCGAGATATATATAGTACTTTAACTCAAATCATAACTGAATATAGAATAATAAATCCTATAACACTTTATTCAATCATAACTCTCTCTGATAACTACAAATCTTATCAGATAATCAACTAAATAAACTACTCAAATATCAAATATAACCACTTCCCCTCAAGGTGGGCTTCACTGAACTCATATTGCACGCAGTTTAGCAGTCGATGGCCTATCAGCTGTCAATGGTGTCTCATCTAGTTTCTTCCTCCACTCTGTCCTGTCCAGTATTCTTCTTATCTGGTCCCAATATCCACAAATCTCGGCCACCAGTATCTCTTTCAGATCTATCCACCTAATTCTCTCTTTTTTATATAAGCCAAATTTTATTAATTAAAAATGGAGCATGTACAAAGAAAGTAAAAGAAGTAGAAAATACAAAGTATAAACATGAACTGTAACCCCTAATAGATATCCAATAGTTAGAATGATCTGGGTATCCTGCCTTTTCCTCATACCCCCTTCTCATATAGCCATGGGTGAACCACCCAATTCTCTTAAAAATAGAAATTGAAGAACAAAGAGGTTTCTCTAAGATTCATAATAAAAATAAATAATAATGGGTCTGAAATCGTAGAGTCGAGTACACGCCTTTTCACAGTCAAGGCCTTAACTTAAGACTTGGACTCTAATCCCTAGATTTATTAAAATTCCAAAGCAACCTAGGATTCTATCTTACCTAATTAATTTTGAAAATAGATAAAACTCAAACAAACTAAGGTTCTATTTTGTCTAAGAATACGAAAATAATAATTAAAAAAGAATAATTTAAATTTGACTAGACTTATTTTTCTTGGATAACACTTCTCCATTTGAATGGAAAAGTTTGAATTGAGTAGGACTCATCTAGACGATGGAGTGCAACTTGGGTAGGACTTCTCTGAACGGCAGAGTCCAACTTGGGTAAGACTCCTCAGGATGTAGAGTCCAACTAGAGTAGAAATCCTTGAGACGACATAGTCCAAATGGGGTAGGACTCCCCAGGATGGAAGAGTACAACATGGTAGGACTCCTTTGGACCATGCGAGAATTCAAATTGGTCTCGAGCCTTAAATATCTGCATAACTCCCTTCCTCCTGACAAGGATTCGTCCTCCAATCCAAATCTTACTGCTCACGTTCATATGCCATATTAATCAGTATCGGTCTCTTTGCCCTCTCCCCCATTTAGCCCTCAAATTGGTGCCGGGGTCCTGAAGATAATCCTCGTCGTCAACTGCAGGATAGTTATCCCAATTGTCATATTTGTTCTCTATCTCTTCTGATTGGAAACCTTATCCCTCCAATTGAAACTCCTCTTGAGGACCAAAACCAAGAGTTTGTAGACTGCAAATTTAAGTGAAATAAGAATTAACATGAAAAGGTCTATCAATGTATGAATTCTAGGAGGAAAAATGATAACTCGAGGCCACTACAATTGAATACGAATCATATGATTCTCAACCAAAAATAATATTCTTTTTTTCCCTTCATCTAACCTTGATCTGTAAGTAGGAGAGGTAGAAGAAGAGGCTACTCTTACTCATCGAGCTGGTGGAAAGAGCTACAAGATACATTAAATGAGAGTTGGTTTTGCTAGCATATACAGATCAAGGTAGGTGATGGAAATGGCACAAGATTTTGGCTAGATAAGTGGCATAACAATACTACAATGGTTGAAGCACAACCCAGACTGTTCCGGGCAACAGCAAATAAGAATGCCAACATAGTAGAATCAGGATACTGGTACACTGGCAGATGGACTTGGCCCATAAACTGGAGAAGGAATTTAATATTGCATGAAATTGTGGATCTAACCATTTTAATTTATTCATTACAAGATGTTACTCTCAATGAGACTGAACTGGACTGGTACACCTTTGATGACAGCAACCAGTGATGCTACACGGTCAAGTTAGCCTATAATCATATCCATGAGACACTCTCTATTCATTCAGCGCAAAAGAGGCAAACAAGCTGAAGTACTTATGGAACACCATCACCCCAACAAAGATTATCATACTAGCATGGAAGGTAATACAAGATAGTATCCCTACAAAAATGGCACTCCAAAGGAGAAGCATTATTCCGGGAGGACAAGAAATATCCTGTCCACTATGTCATGGCTGTCAGGAAACCTCAGAGTACTTATTTAGACAATGCTCCATGATAGTAGCATTTCGGAAAGATTTAAGATGATGGCTTCACCCTAGTCTGGAAAATCTGCAAGAACAATAAGTGGCATCCCTACAAGAATTCACTAGAGAAAAACCCACAAGGATTTTATACTGACGTCTGGAAATACATATGGTTGGCTATGATTTGGAAAATGTGAAAGTCAAAAAATAACTTACATTTTCTTGGTGCAGAGATAAATCCTCAGACAAGACTACAGGGAGTACAAAGACATACCTGGTCATGGTTTAAAGCAAAGAAAACCTCTTGCACATTTTTCTATTCCTTCACTGACTGGCTCTTGCAACCTATTAGCTGTTTACACCTAAAAGACCGAAATGCTATGATCCATAGTTGAAGGAGGATCCACATTACCTAATATTTACTCATTACAGGGATAGCTTGACTAGTGAACACTCAACTGAGCAGCGTACCAGTCTCCAGAAACAAAAATTGGAATTGATAAGTTAGCAGTCATGACTTTGGGCTTCAAAAGTGAATTATTGCTGATAAGATGATGACAGTGAACTGAATGCTGAGTTTTATAAAAACTATGAAGCTAAGGGATTCATATACCAACAACACCCTTAAAACTATGCAACATGAGGTGATGGGACTAGGGATCATACATGATACTGTGGACAAAGCATTAGGCCTGAAGGGAAACAACTAGTATCGTGCAACACACAATGTTTAGGAGTACTTAGACTGCACAGACAGTGACTGGAGGACCCTTTCTGTATTTTGTATTTCTTACCCCATCTTTGCTTATGTTTTCTTTGTCTTTCTTCTCTTTTCTCTTTCCATGTTTTCTTTACTAAGGAAATTGTGTATATTTCTTGTACATTTCGTTTATTTTTAATGAATTTTGGCATACCAAAAAAAATGCAAGATTAATTCCAAGCTGGTTCTGATACCAAATTGATACGAATCTTTATATGTAAGCAAGAAACAAGGATTTGAGAATTAAATTCTTGCATAAGATGATAAGACAATAAAAATTCAAAATAAATAACAAATATACCACGTGTAACCCAAATAAAAGTTACATGAATAGAGAAGATGGTAAGGAAAGAGATGGAGAATTGTGTTATGCCTTATGAACCCAACCAAACATGCTTTATCAACCTCTAGCTAATAATTATGCTAGAAACGAATGATAACAGAGGCTTAATCGAACACCTAATAGGAGATCTATCCAATGATCAAATCAAATGGTCAACTTTTCGTAAGCCTTAAGTGTTAGGTATGTGACCTAGAGCATTGAGCTCTTGTTAGTTTCATGTATACTGGATGACTAAAATCATTTTGTTCCTTGAGTTTTAGATATTTATATTATGGATC
>JAOWBN010007172.1:0-11133 GCA_028565015.1 Pinguicula moranensis | reverse complement strand
GAGTACCACCTGCAAGGAAAAGAAAAATAAGAAGAGGAAGAAGAAAAAATATAGAAGTCAAAATCATTGTAAACAAGAAGTTGATTAATTCACCAAATATACAGATGTAGAAATGGATATGGTACCAAAATTATAATTATATCAAAAGACAGATAATGATTCTAAGCTTTTATTGAGGTAAAAAAACAGAAAGAAGTTCACTTTAATTATTCTTTTCAAAATTTTGGGATGAGAACATTTCTCAGGTTTTACTCGTCATCAATTTTGAGTTATAGATTTGGGGATTTTCTGCCTAAAAAAGTTGCATCTTTGCCAAACTCACCTTCATAGTAACAAGTACTTGATGAAAAACTTATCCAAAACCCATCCAAGCCATACACAAGTCATTGAGTTAGTGCTGCTTCGTGATTTTGGAAAAGCTAAAGTTGAAATAAAACTGGAAAAGGAAAATACATTTGAAAACAGCAAATAATTGGAGTGCTTTGGCAAATTCTATCTGCAGAGAAGAAATCACTTAAGAGTATTGAGAATGTTCAGGACGCAAAGTTCTCTTTCTCCCTAATTTGCACTTTCTTTCAACCACCTAATATTTCTTATAGGCTTGATGGTTTTATTTTATACAGCATTTAAAAAGACTTATTCTTTTTTTTTTGGATGACCAGTGGTATCAGACTATTTGTCGACTAGTGGTCGACTATTTTTTGGATGACCAATGGTATCCGACTATTTGTCGACCAGTGGTATCCGACTATTTTATATAGCAAAGTTCTCTCCGGGAAGATCGGACTTATTCTTAATTACGCTGTAACATGCTAAATACTCTAAATAACTTGTTGCACGAAATGGAAGTCAAAATGATTTCCAGGCACAATAAAATCTCGCACTTGGAAAAAAATTGACAAGAGTATAATAAGATACCTGATCAGAGGGATCTGAAAGTGCTTTCAAAAGAGTCTTAAAAATGTCGCTCAAAAATGATAATACCTGTAAAAATTTAAGAAAATTATACACAGCCCATACATTAGACCAAAGAAAAGTTTGGCAACCACTGAACTTAGATGCAACCCATTGCATCAAACCTCAAACTAGAAAAAAAAACGAGTAATAGAAAGCAACTAGACAATATACAAGACTGAAATTCATCTTAATTAGCAGAAAGCCTTAAATTTATACATGAAGCAAATTGACATAAAAAGATGTGGGAGAATTGTGTGCATACACTTCAGTATACATTTTTTTTAAAAGGAATGTATCAATTCAGATAAGTGTCATCACTATCGACCTCCTTCCTTATTTTATTATTTTATTTAAAGACATCCTTCAAGTGAATGGCAAACCGCATACAAGAAGATTTGAGGCTATAAGCCAACATAACGAGTACAAGGAGAGAATTTAATACGGTCACTGAGTGCTATCCCAAGAAAATTAAGTCTGTCCCTAGAAGTATTATAACTTCTAGTTCCTGCACTAGAAATTGAGTAGTAGGAACTGTCAGAGATAATTCACTTTACTATACAAATGTTCCTTACTATCTTAGCTCTATACATCACACAAGAAAATCAAGTTTTAAACAGCATCTCTTTGGAGCATTCCCCTTGCAACATCTAAGCCCCACTTTTGGCAATATAAAAACAATAGTTCCCTTTAAATGGATGCAAAATATATTAATAAATTCAATAAGTTTTCTGCTGTCATTTTTGGTCATTATACGGTTGTTTGACAACGGAAAATATTTGGCATCATGAAAATTATAAATGTTTCCAAAATATATATATACAAACTACAAATGTGTATATATATATATATATATGTGTGTGTGTGTGTGTCAAAGTATGGATGCAACTCAATATGTTTTCAAGACTTGATGAAATTACAATTGTTTTTTGGATACGTCAAATTTTGGAAATTACAAATTGTTCCTTTTCAAATGAGAGAGCAACGAAAGGATAGACAAACTAAATCGCAACGGAAATCCTGCAGCGTACAAAGGAAAAATATGCTCTGAAGAGTACATGTACCTGTTTGTTAATGACTTCCTACAATCAAAAGGAACGTCTAATTATATATTAATAACTTAAAGACAAAAGAAATTGCAATCACCTCTGTCCGATGCCTAGTTAGGAGTGTTGATATCCAATGCAGTGCTTCAATACGTGTAGCCTCCCATTCGCTAGAAAGATACCTGATAAATACAGAAGAGATCAAGTCCCATACCATCCAGAGATCGCATTGGAAGATATTGTACTTACAACACTTTTCCACAAAGAAGACAACCATATATACCAAATCTTATTCTCAATAGCTGTTTAGCAACTGAAACGTGCATGCAAACAGTAGAAATCTTACTTTTTAGCCACGGAGAGGATTGCTCCTACATTAATTGCTGGATCAGCTTGGATTCCTCGAAGTTCGTCATTTGTCTCACGAGCAACCTGATGTTAGACAAAAATCATAACATATCAACAAATAGTACCATCAAAGAGGAAAGTCTAAGAAACATCAGTAGCTGGCCCAAGGAGAGTACAGCAAATCAAACATAGGTAATAAGTTGAAAAGTAAACTTACAACTCTAATTTTATCTTCTTTATCAGATATGCAAGGCAGGATTGCACCAAGAATATCAGCATAATGATGTACAAGTTGGTCTCCACCAAGTTTTACGAACTCATTGATCTGCAGTGTCAATTGTAGAAAATTCACCAGATAAACAAACAACCCACCATGACATTGAACACTACATGGAAATCCAAAATCACCTGGTTAGTGCTATCATGCATAAAAAATATACTTACCCAGGTAATGGCCGTCAATCGAGTAAATTCATCGAATGAAGCTGCCCTCTGTACCAATATTTCAGCCATGCGGCCATAATCTACAGACTTCAACAGTAGCAGCACTTAAGTCAGAATAACAGCTACATACTGGAGCAAGAATCAAATGCCACAAGCAGTGCAGGGAATGATTAGGATGGATAAAATGGGACTCCCTACACTTAGGATCCACTAAAAACATAGTTGTCTAGTTTTTGTAAGAGGCTGATAAAGATGTTCTGTGGTTATGCCTATTAGGACTCAAACTCCTTCCCAAGGGGTTTTTCTTTTGGTTTTTCCATTCAGATCTAAGGAATCTTGCTATCCTGGATCTTTTTTGTAAAGGTTTAGCACTCACCTGAAGAGTGCAGATCATTAATATAAGACGGAATTTAATCCAAAAAAAAAGTCAGAATAACAGAAAGGTAAAGTTTGTTACTCCATCAAAATGACAACAATGTATGCGATAAGGCACCTCCACCACCACAACTAAAGGGACGAAAGACTAGCTAAAAGAATCTTCATGTTGTTTTCACTTGGCATCTAATTTTCAACTTAATTTTTTGATTGAAATTGCTTTAGCTAGGAAAGGCTAGTGTTGTTAGGAGCGTGGAGCGCACCGGAGCGATCTGGTAAATTATTGGGGCGCTGGGCGACGAGGCAACGGGGTGTGAGCCCCATGAATCGGAGCGCATTAACTTTTAGTTTTCAGAAAATAAATATATATTTACTTTATTTATACAAATATCCATCCAAAATCAATTAATTCATTATAAAATATCTCATTTAAGAAAATAAAATATAAAATAATTCATTTTATACAAAATTAAACATTTATATTTCATGCTAAATTAATTTTATTTTATACAAAATTAAACTATTCACTATATTAAAAAAATAAAATATAAAATAATTTATTTTATACAAAATTAAACATTTATACTTCGTGTTAAATTAATTTTATATTTTAATATTTTAAAAATCAACTAAATGTTATGGGCACTTTTTTATTTAATTTTATTTTGATATATTAATCAAACATAATTGAAACAATTCAATTTGGAACATTGAACACGCCATTCATCCACAAGAAGTCATTGTGTCCAATCACTTCAATGCAATCCGGTCCCACAAGAATGATTGTGGCCTAATTTTTCTCATCCAAAAATCTAGCACTGTTCATCTTCTCCTTCCTCTGAAATTAAAACCCGAGCACTGAACTTACAAAACTATTCAAAATTTTTGCTCCCGCGCCCCGCTGCGTCTCGCCGCGCTCTGCACGCCCCGCGCGCCCACGGGATATCGCCCGCTCCAACCACCCTAGGGCGATATCCCTGGCACCCTAAGTGCCCCACCCCTAGGGCGTGCCCCAAGCGCTCTCCTAACAACACTGAGAAAGGCGATTAATCAACAAGCTGGAGAAAATACTAGTCAGCTTTGGCAGATAAGAAATTCCCAGAAAATGTAAACCCAATCGAAGTATAACCAACCAACAAAATCAAGGATATGAACTCAATAGAGATGGGGAGAAGTTAGGGAATATGGCCAAAATCCTTGGATTGCTGCACTACAATAACCCAGTAAGTGATTTCAATGCAACAAGGTCGCAAATTCTAATCATGAACCAAAAAAAAAGAAAGAGAGAAAGTTCTCTCACAGCTTACTCGCAGGGAAATTGAATTTTATCATTAATATGTTCACCAAGGGGTCTTGTGAGACTATAAGACTTGAAATTTATACAAAATATGAATTCACTCTTTATTGATGATCCTTAGTCATATATAGGGTACAAAAGCCCCAAACTTTTCAACGGCTATTTTTTTCTCTCACTAGAATTTTGCTCCTGGTTCTCTCTACGATCTATCGCGCACCACGCACACACACCACCCCCGCCACATCTTCATGGCGGAGGAGGCGGCGGCACCCCCGCCGCCACTCGACCCTGATGCTCTGCTGCTGGTGATGCCGGCGGAGGCATCTAATACTGTCGCTCCGGCAACAGAAGGCACTTTCGTCACACCGAAAGTGCCGGACTACATGGCTCTAACCATGGGGAAAGAGGCGTGTCAAACCACGCCAAACTCAGGAAGAAACCGGGGCCACCATGCCGGCAGCCGCAGGAGGTCAACAACAATCTGTTCCGCCCAACAAACAGGGGCGCCGTAACTGGATAGACTCCAGAACTTTGAGGGAAGAAGGGATCTCCTTCTTCTACACTAACTTCCCGGAGCGATGGAAAGAAGATGAGATGCGACTGGCCTTCGCGAAGCTAGGAGCAATTTCAGATATCTCCATTCCACGGAATCTGAACAGGGAGGGAAAGCGCTTTGGCTTTGTCCACTATAAAACCATCCGTGATAGTGTTGGTAAAACAATACTAAAACTGAATGAGTTGACAATCAACGAACTGAAACTGAGGGCCAACGTTGTGATGTATCCGAAGGTGACACATGCCAAGAAACGGCCTACACGGTGCACCATAGGGGGGAAAATGGCAGTGCAACCTGTTGAACCCTTGAAAGTCATCGCGGATCCGACACCAGAGGAGACCAAATGGCTGGAATGGTGTTTGGTCGCCACGATGCAGGGGATCTTAAGGGAGGAACTTGTCCACGAGATAAGGGCAAATGCGAGTCTTGCTCATGTGAAGGTTTCACTGCTTCCAGGGCTCCAGATCCTAATACAGACGACGTCTGAAGCGGAGATGAATGCTTTCCTCCAGGAGGAGAGTAAATGGCGCGAGCTCGGGCTTGTGGAATTGAGACAATGGTCACCCCTGACAGCGGCCCACCCGAATGACCGATGGCTCTGATTGACGGGCATCCCAGTGCAGTGCTGGAGCCACCGGATATTCAAGAAGCTAGTTGAACCTTTTGGTGAGTTACTTCAGGTGGAGGACCATCGGCGAATGGAATTTCAAGACTTCGATACTGTGCGTTTACTGGTACAGAAGCATAGTCCGGGCACGATGATTCTCGGTATTTCACTAGCCACAACCATGGGTACATACCCAGTTCAGATTAGAGAGGAACCCATAGAATGAAAACGGCTCCCAGATCGCAGGAGACCAGTAGTCAGCAATCCAACCTCGTCGTTGGATGAGAGTATGTGGCCAAGCTTGAAACGAACTGACCTAAAGAGCGCTAGTAGCCCTACTGGTAGTGGATGTGAGGGGAATGAGGGACTGGTGCAGCCTACCGAGGTGGCTGGGTCGTCTAAAGTGACAAACCCCGAGGCGGCAATACCACCTAATTTTCTGCCAGATACTGAGGCGGCACTGAATAGCGACTCCGAGGTCGCGGGGACCTATACATCGGTGTCGGAATTTGTAGCAGACTCGGGGGGTGTTTGCAAGTTCTTGTGGTTATGCAGAAATAGCTTTTCGAAAGTCTTTTAAAAAAATGAACTTTTATGAAAGTGGAAAAGTGTTTGCAAATTATGCTTTACTACAACAAAAGTCATAAATATAGTGTTTACAGATTATTATTTCAAAAGCTATTTTTCTTAACTTATAAATGGAAAATGACAAAAATATCCTCAAATTAAGTTTTTTTCGGAATATCGAATTATTTATGAGGTTATAAATGTCTAAAATTTAAATTTTTAAATAATTAAAAAATTGCCACCGTCAAAAGCACTCCAAAAGCTACCCCAGAGATGCTTCTGACTTTTGGGTTTTTTTTGACTTCTGCACCGCCAATAGCCCAAAGTCAAACATCAAAGACCAAAATCGCAAACACTCCAAATAGACTTTTCCACCGCCAAAAGCCAAAAGGTGCTTTTCAATGGAATTTGCAAACGCCCACTCAGTACCGGAGTCTGTACCGGCTCCTGAAGCGGTGCTGAAGATGGACCAAGAAGTGAAGGAAACGCCCCGGCATACCCCACCTGTTGCGGCGGACCTTGATGGCCCTTTCGATACACCGACCTTGGCGGATGAGGACACTTGGCTGGTGCAAGAAGGGGCTGCCACAAGCTCAGAGGACCCTACCCCACAGGCAGTGGTGACCACCCCATCACCTCATAGGGCAGAGCCTTGGCCGGATATAACATACTCCAAGAGGAGTAAAAATAAGCCCCGAGAGACTTATACTGAAACCAATGGACTGGCTGTGAATGGCAGCCAACTGGACCTAGATGATCAATGGAATATCCATCGTGTAGCAGATCAAGGGTGTGACCTGAACAGGTTCTGGTGCCTGATTGACGATGAAACAGAACCAGAGAACCAGACATTAGAAGGGAAATGATAGGGGTGAGAAACGACCCTGGATGCAGGAAACTATATGATTCCGAACCTATCAGCTGCGGCAAAGGATATAGGGGTTCGCCTAAGGCACTGCGCCGATCAGGGAGAGACACAGTCCCGCCGAAGTCTTACAAAGTCTAGGGGTCTGTTTCAGTCCAGGAATCTCTCGGCTAGTCAATGGCTGGTGGCATTCTGTTTTGGAACAGTCGAGGCCTACAGCGAGCCAAGCCTCACCTGAAACAGTGGGTTAGAAAGCACTTACCGAGCGTGATTGCTATCGCAGAACCATTTCATGCTGAGCGGCGAATCCAGGGATTGTCACATGCCCTAGGACTACCCTACTCAGCAACAAATGTTGAGCAGAATGGAAAAATTTCAATATTGTAGGAGGAGAAGGATGCCTTTCAGGTTCTTGCCTCAAATGAGCAGGTCATCACTGGGAGTTGGAAGTGTGCAGGGATGGAAGTCATAGCATAGTTACTTTTATCTACGCTAAGTGCACCCCAGTTAAAATAAGGGATTTATGGGCACACCTACAACACACTACCCCAACTGGTCTGCCATGGTTGGTCTTAGGGTATTTCAATGTTCTGTGATCTAACAGTGAGAAGAGAGGTGGAGCCCCACGGGTTGCACTGCCTATGTTAGAATTTAACCAGTGCATCCACAGATGTGGCCTCGTGGATCTAAAACTGAGTGGTAGACGGTTCTCCTGGTGCAATGGTCATTCTGGGCGCCAGAGGACATGGGAACAACTGGACCGTGTGCTGGTGAACCCAGAGTTCTTGCAGTGGCAGTCCCATAGCTACTACACTTTGCTCAGCCGCAAGTCCTCAGACCATAGTCCAATCCTGGTGCACCTAAGTGAGCAATCTAAAAGGTATGGATACAAACCTTTTAAATATTTGGATATATGGTCAAGCTCTGAGTCATTCCATAAGCTGGTTGTCGAGGTATGGAGCCTGGAAACAAGTGCTTCTGGGATGCAGATGCTTGGACATAAATTAAAAATGATGCGTACTACGTTGAGAGCTTGGAACAGAGACGTATTTGGTAGAACAGAAGCCCACATTAGCAAACTAGAGCGGGAGGTAGAAGACCTGGAGCCGAAAATGTAGGAGGGTCACACAGACAGTTACCATCTGAAAAGAGATGAGCTCAATCATTGGGAAAGTCTGGAACTGCGCCGCCTAGAACAGATCTCCAAGAAGGCCTGGTTGAAGGACGGTGACAAGAACACATCCCTCTTCCACACTGCTATCAGGCTAAGGCAGAATAGGCACTTCATATCTGAGATGAAGTAGCAGAATGGTATGGGACTAGTTGGTCAGGCTATTCATAGTGCAACCATAGACTATTTTTCCCAACTTCTATCCGGTCAGCAAAATAGCAAACAGCCTACAATCGCAGAGCTGGCCAACCTATTTGACCAGCATCTCACAGAGATTCTGGGGTTGCCTACAGAGGCTGAGGTTAAGAGTGCACTATGGTCCATCCCCAGCCAAAGCTCACCTAGACCGGATGGTTTTGGGTCAGCCTTCTACAAGAGCACTTGGTCAGTCACTGGCAACGATCTAGTTGGGGCTGTCAGAGATTTTTTTGTAGGAACAGATCTGCCCCGGATGTTCACCTCAAACATAATCACCTTGATAGCCAAAGTCGACCACCCTACCTCCTTTGATAAGTTCAGGCCAATTAGCCTAAGCACAGTTGTATACAAGATTATAGCAAAGGTGCTTGGCCATAGGTTGAAGGTTTATATGCCTAGACTGGTGAGTGAAGAACAAGGTGCCTTCCTCACTGACCGGAGTATTTTTGAGAACATCACACTTCCCCAGGAAATGGTCCAGTCTCTCCATAAGAAGCAGCAGGGTGGCAATGTTATGATCAAGCTTGACATGGCCAAAGCCTTTGACAGGGTGGACTGGACCTTTCTGGAGGCAGTGTTAAGGGCTAAAGGCTTCAACACAACTCTTACTGGGTTACTTATGAAGTGCATTAGAGGACAATGGTTCTCTGTCCAACTGAATGGGGTAGTATCTGGCTTCTTCAGCTTTGGTCAAGGATTAAGGCAGGGAGACCCCTTATCCCCATACCTATTTATATTGGTACAAGATGCCCTCTCCCGTTCTATACATAGAGAATTTGGGCAAGGGAACATTACCCCATTCCACCATCCAGTGGGATCTCCATTGATCACTCACATCATGTACGCAGATGATATCCTGATCTTCACAGGGGGGACAACAAATCAATAAGGGCACTGATTAAGCTTCTTGATATATATTGTGGCTGGTCTGGGAGCTCCTATGCAAAGAAAAATCAGTCATATACCTGTCCAAATTGGTTCCTGAAGCCAGGAAACACAGGATCCAGCAGCTGACTGGATTGAGAGAGGGATCTTTCCCAATGAATTATCTAGGAGCTCCACTCAGTTCAGGGAGAATGAGCAGGCAAGCACTGGAGCCCCTATTAGATAAGATCAGAAGGAGGTTGGCTGGCTGGCGAGGGAAGCTGATGACCCAAGGGGGTCGATTGGTACTCATCAAACATGTGATGACCAACATCCCTATCCACATCATGGCCTGTATGCAGTTGCCCCAATGGACTCGGGCTGAACTCAGAAGGCTAATGACTAATTTTTTCTGGGGAGAGCAAGATGGTAGAAGGAAGTTGCATTGGCTACGCTGGAAGAAGCTCTGTAGACCCACCAATGAAGGGGTAAGAGATCTAGGTGAAGTGCAGAAGGCACTTGGTATGAAAATGTGCTTCAACCTTATGGCTGGCAGTAGCCTATGGCAGAGATTTTTCAGAGCAAAGTACACAACGCTGGAGCCCCTCATGCTGCGTCAGACCAGACCAACCGACTCCAGGTGGTGGAGGTATATTATGGGCTTAAGGCAGGAGGTTTTGGACAACACTAAGATCATTATCCGCCGAGGCAACACAAGTTTTTGGTTTGAAAAGTAGCTTGGCTCAGGCATCCTGGCACTAAGAGTAGAGCAACTAATAGAGAGTGAAGCTTGTATCAATGACTTTGTGCAGAACGGGGCATGGGACTTAAGGAGGCTACAGCAAGTCCTGGATGAAGATTTAGTGATAAAAATTACCAGCTTGAAGCCATCAGATCTTGGGGAAGGCCTTGATACTCTACTGTGGAAACCAGATCCAAATGGTAAGTTATGGGACATAACTAGGGACCGAGAAGACACCTTATTGGTGAAGGACCTTATTTGGCACCAATCCCTACCCTCTAGAGTAAGCCTTTGCGCATGGAAGGCCTGGAGAGATTGCCTGCCCACTGATGAGAACATCATCACCCGTGGGATCCAGCTTGCTTCCTCTTGTCAGTGTTGCAGCACACCATGCCAAGAGACAACTAGCCATGTTCTATCAGAATCTTCAATGGCCAGCAGCCTCTGGAGACAAGCCGCACAGCTACTGGGAGTAAGGCTCACGGGCAACACAAACTGGAAGAGCAGATTCCTGTGGTGGCACCTAATAATGAAGAGATCAGGTTTGAAAGGTCATCTAGCTATGATTATACCTGCTATTCTAACTTGGCATATTTGGTCGCGCAGGTGCAGGGCAAGATTTGAAGGGATTCAGCAGCATGTACACCACACCTGAAGACAAGTAAGAGACCATTTAGCATCTATAACTATGCTAACCAATGTCTCTTTCAAAAAACAAATGCAGGATGAAGGCCTTATGACCCGGTTGAACATCCAAGTAAGATTCAAAGCCAGAGACTGCTTTAAGGTGGTGCATTGGGAGAAGCCCCCTGCAGGTTGGGTGAAGCTGAATACTGATGGCAGCAGCTACGGCAATCCAGGGCCAGCTGGAGGGGGAGGCATAATTCGAGATGACAAAGGGGAGTGCCTGGTAGCATACTCAGAATACTTTGGGGAAGGCTCCAACAACAAAGCAGAGCTATTAGCTGCACAACGGGTCTACTGATTTGTAACACTAAGGGATGGAGAGACGTCATCCTAGAGACAGAATCAATGCTACTAAGAGATTTGATCAGAGCAGACAATTGTACCCCATGGTATCTCTGGGATTATTGGAAGG
>JAOWBN010007161.1:0-11133 GCA_028565015.1 Pinguicula moranensis | reverse complement strand
TGTTTCAGCAGTTTCTTCGTCAAATTTCTCAGCAGCGTCTGCCCAAAATGGAGAGGAGATCCCCTTCCCTCTCAGTTTATGTCCGCGATTCGTAACACCCTGGTCATCGCCTTCGGGTAGAGTGTAAAATATGAACGAATCCGGCGGAAATGGCGTTACCGGAGGCAGATCCGGCGGAAGTCTATCGCAAGAAAGAGGTGGAGCAGATTTTTCCATTTCGTCACTAACCAAACGGCCTATCTCTATTGATGTGAATGTTGAAGTCTGCGGAACTCTGTTATTTGTAATTATAATGGACTGTTTTCGTTATTTTATTCAGCTTTAAATAAATATGATTTGTAACTGTCAAAGTGAAAGTTTATAACTTGCTTCTTTTTCGCATAACTGCAACGATTCATCATCATGGACATGAAGCATCGATAGTTCATAGAGTTCTTTAATTTTTTTATTATTCATATTTGAATTAAGTGCCTACTTAATTTATTAATTATGAGACTTGTTTCTTTTAAATTTACGAATCTTTTCAACCTGAGAAAATTAATTTTTATATTTTTTTAGATAACTTGTGCTCAAGAACGGAGCCAAGAGGCCATGATCCCTTCAGAATTTAAAAAAATTACATATGTAAAAAGAAAAAATCAGTTTACTCCCCTTAAGTATTGTACATGTATTTGTTTTAAAAATGATACAAGAAGTTGCACTAGATGCAGGAGAAATTGTATATAATGGGAGATTTCAACGCGGTGCTAAAACCAGAAGAAAGGAAAGGGGTGTCTCATCACAGTTATTCAGTAGAGATGGCTGTTTTTTAGAAATTTACTTGTGACACTACACGATTTAAAAATGGCTAGAAGAAACTTCACATGGTACCTTAGATCACTGAAAAGTATGAGTAGACTGGACAGGTTCCTCTTGAATGATAGGTGGTTGGAAAACTCCTAAGACTGGATCCAAAGTGGGATGGACAGAGATGACTCTGATCATTGTCCAGTTTGCCTCAGCTATAAAGTCCTAAATTGGGGACCAAAGACATTTAAAGTTCTGGATTGCTCGCTAGAGGATGACTCTTATAACAGATTGGTAGAATAGTTGTGGATGCAACCAAGCTCTTTGAGGTATGCTATCCAATGAATCAAATATAAGATAAAAGCAGTAAGACAAGGAATTGAATCATGGAATGCAAGTGCACCAAGAGATTTGACTGCTAGAAGGAAAAAGTTGTTGCTCTCTCTCCACACCATGAAATTAGATGCTGAACAAAACAGACTCTTAGCAAATCAGGAAAACCAGGAGCTCCTAAAGCTGCAAGAGGAACTAGAGCATGTCTCAAGGAAACTCGATAGTACTCTGTACCAAAAAGCCAGGCTAAAATGGATGCAGTAGGGGGATAATAATACAGCCTATTACCATGGATGGCTCAATAGAACCAGAAAAACAAACGCAATCCAAGGAATATGGGAAGAGCAGACCTAGCTAGAAGATACAAAAGCAGCAAAAAAATGCTTTAAAAAGCACTTTGAGGATTGGTACAAAGAAGAGCCCTGGCAGAGACCTACACTGGCTGAGGCCCTCTTTAGGAAGCTATTTGCAGAATCCAGACAGACTCTTATTGCTCCCTTTACTGGAGCTGAAATCTTGGCAGCAATCAGCTTGTGTGGAAGTGGGAAAAGTCCATGCCCAGATGGCTTGAATTTCAAATTCATAAAGCACTTCACATACCTGTTGAAAGATGAAATCTAACAGATAATGGCTGAGTTTTATAGAAAGAGCAGGATTGCAATAAGTAGCAATGTCGCTCATATCTCTCTTGTAGCCAAAAAGATAACCCACTCAGGGTGAAGGATTATAGGCCTATAACCTTAATTGCCTCTATGCCTAAAATCATATCAAAGGTACTAGCTCAACGCATGATAACAGTCATGGATGACCTGATTTTCCCTAATCATATGGCTTTTATTAAGGGAAGAAAGCTCCTAGATGGCATCCTCATTGTAAACGAGGTTGTGGACGAACTCAAAAAGCTAAAGAGACAAGCACTCATCTTTAAGGTGAACTTTGAGAAAGCGTTTGATACAATAAACCCGAAGTACCTGCAGCAAATCATGGAGCACATGGCCTTTCCACCAGTTTGGATATCTTGGATCATGGAAATTCTTAAATCTGCATCTACTTCCATTCTCATAAGTGGAATTCCTACATCTAAATTTTTTCCACAAAGAGGCCTTAGACAAGGAGATCCCTTGTATCCCTTCCTATTCCTACTAGCAGCTAAGGGGGCTCTCTGTGATGTTATCTAAAGCTGCAGATCTGCATAAGTTCAAACCAATCGAAATTGGCCGAGCAAAGGTAGGACTATCACACCTTCAGTTTGCGGATGACACGTTGCTGTTTGGTAAAGCTTCCTGGGCACTGTCAGGACATTTAGATCCACATTACAAAATTTTGAGCTCCTCTCTGGCCTTCTTGTAAACTACAGAAAAAGTCAGCTACTTGGAATCAATATTCAGCAAAGTGCTTTAGAGGACATGGCTGCCTTCATGAGATGTCAGTATGGAGACTTCCCAGTGAAATACCTTGATCTGCCTGTAGGGATCAACCACCATAAGCAAAGAGCCTAGACGCCAGTCCTAGATAAGTTTGCAAGGTCACTCAACTCCTGGGAAAGACAATATCTTACTACAGGAGGAAAGATGGTCCTAGTTAACTCAGTTTTATCTGCCCTCCAAGCCCATTACCTGGTTCTCTATAGAGCTCCTCCACGGATCATGAAGGGAGTTACATCAATACAAAGAGACTTTTTCTGGGGAACTACTAAAGAGAAAAGGAAGATGTGTTGGACATCTTGGAAGAAAAAAATGTTGCCCCAATGTAAAGGTGGTTTGAGGATCCAAAACATAAAGAGTTTTAATATGGTTGTGCTGGGGAAATGGGGTGAGTGAATCCTAACTGGTTAATCAAGTCTGGATATTGATATCCTTAATTCAAAATATAGCGTTGAAGGTTGCTTAAAACTGGGAGGATTAAGAAAGTTAAGTAAACCTCAGCAACCTGAAATTGCCAAAGGGCGCAAAAGGGGGGTTGCTTATGCTTCTCACTAGTGGAACAAAATTCAGGAGGTCCTATCTGGAACATGGTTCACTGATAATACCATGATCTATCTCAGTATCTTGGATGGAATTGAGTTTTGGCATGATGCATGTTGTGAATCTAGAAAACCGGCAGATCGTTTTCCAGAACTCTACAGGCTATCAGCAGAAAAGAACATCCGTGTTTCAACAGCGTGGAAATGGGAAGATAACAAATGGACTTGGGACTTGAAATGGAGAAGGAACTTTAGAAATCATGAACATATATGCCTGGCTAATCTAATCTGTCTCTTGCAGGACTTTGCTCCAGCAGTGGATGGGGAGGATTACTACAACTTTAAGGATAGACCGCAAGGTAAATACACTATGAAGGCAGCATATCAACATATTGAGGATGCAAATGAACAAATATTCTCAATCGAAGAAGCCACCAAACTCAACAGCATCTGGAACAAATTTTCCCAGAAAAAGCGCATCATTCTAGCCTGGAGAGCACACTTGGATGCACTGCCACTAAAAAAAACTTTAGAGAAAAAAAGATTATTCCATCTTGACAAGATCTTAGCTGTGCTCTTTGCTACTCGGGTCAGGAAGATACTGCACATTTATTTAGCAATTGCCCTATAACTATATCCATTTGGCAGGAACTAGATACTTCAGGATAAGGGTGGCAACAATCAGCAATGTCCAGTCCCATCCTTTACATATTTCATCTTTTGTAAGCCAACAGGTGTAAACTTAGAGTCATGGAAATCCATTTGGTATCCTTCATATGGCATATATGGCATGTAAGAAATAAGATGCACTTTGAAGGGGTAGAACCTGACTAGCATGCCACTACACAAATTATCCAGAAAAATACCTGGATTGGAATTAAGGCCAAAAAAAACTATGGCACAGTTCCCCTATTCTCTATGTGAATGGAAAATACGTCCGATTACTTGCATGAAATTTTAAATTTCAAAGCTGTTAGATGCTGAACATAAATGTAGGAGAGAATGGCATGAAACTGTTGAGCAATCAAACACAGCGCCCTGCCTGCTTACTATGGAGGCTGACTGCTGAATCTAGATCATATACTCTACTTTTCTTTGCTGCAAATAAACTGCAAGAAGAAAATGAGAAGGGTGATAATTAGTGACAGGAACTGCACAACAACTAAAAAGAGGGACCAAAGGGGAAAATCTTCAACTAGAGCAAAAACAATCATATGATGCTGAAGCTATAAGGTATGGAGGTAGAGATGACACCCTATGGGATCGGTAAAGACGTCTGTAGTTACTAAAGCTTACTTTGATGGCAGGATGCATAGCTGATAGCCAAATGATCATTGTTCATGGTAACACTCATAAGGCTATGATGCTATAAGATATACAGGCTTAGCTATAAACCAAGATCTGCTTGGTTTTAGTAAAGACTCCTGGGGTCATCAATTCACTAAGTTTTGGTAACAACTTGCATAGCTGAAGATCAACTAACCAATGTATTTGTGTCTAGTTTAAGATCCCCGGAGGATAGACAGGAGTCACAGGACTATCATTGTACTTGCTTTGCCTTTTTTTTCTTTGTTGTATTTTCTACCTTCTCGTCTTGTAAATAACCTTTCTGTACTCCTTTTCATATATAGAATTTGGCTTAACCAAAAAAAAAGTTGCAGTAGATGAGCTGGTGGAAGTGGACTTTTTCTCCATGGGATAGTGGTTCTAATTGGGTGTACGTTTTTTTTTCAATTCTACTAAAAAATTAAAGCAAAAGAGGCTAAATTGATTTGATCCTTTACTGATGCTTTATATCCACACGGAGTAAAACAATCCACTGCAATGCATCAATGTAATTTTTTAAGTTCTTGTTGATATTTAATTCATATTTTGGATAATTTTTTAATATTTTTTATATTTCTTTAACATAATTATTTTTTATAGTTTAATATTTTATTGAATTGTTGGTCAATCAATAAATAAAAAAAGAGAGAAATAAAATTAAAATTTTAACTAATATCAAGGGGTATTTTTTTTCAAATTCTATGTTGTAGACAACAATTGTTGTCTAAAATAATACTTTAATAAAAGTATTGTTGAAATAACATTATTATCAAAAATATTATTTAAAACAACAACAATATTAATCTTGCCTTTTTATGTTAATTCGATTTGTTTGTTATTCTTCACATTTCTACCAAAATATCTGAATGTGCATATTTGATCAGATCAGATATAATATGACTTGACCTACTTTGTTTAGACCAAAAAAAATTCGTCCCTCCTCATTTAATTTTTCGCTCCGCCCCTGCTTGTGCTTTTAAAATAATACTCAAATAAATTACCAAAACAAAAGGCTCAAATATTAAGAAAGCAGTTCCAAGGAACTTATTAGAGAATTCGTTTGCAAAAAATACTGAAAAATATAACTTGTAAAAAAATGTAACAACTTCTGAACTTCATATAATTTTTGTAAGCAAGTTGCTTGACTACAACATCTTCCAACCGTTTTATGAAGCAGGACTTCAGATTTAAAATGTTTAAAATTAAATTTTTGCTTGAAAATATGGAAGAAGGGGTTTAAAAGAGTACCTTTTTTAATTTTGAGTTGATCCATTGTTTTCCGGACATTATTTTTTATACAAAGAAGCAGTCAACACTATTTTATATAATTTTTTGTTTTAAAAATAAGGATGAACAATTAAGACAAATTTATTAAAATTTAAAGTGATTATAGAATCACTCAAATAATAGTGTTTTTAAAAGTATTATAAAATCTCATTTAACTGTACATTAGCCCTGGGCAGCGATTGCGGTAATTTTCGCTCTGCCCGCGCTCCGCGCCCACGCGGGTAGCGGGCGGACGCGGGCACTATTTTTGTACCCGCATTTGTTAGCGGGCGGGACTCGGCTAACACTTTTTTACTATGTGGGTAACACTCGCACCGCACCGCAGTACACCGCCAATGTTTCGCGGTGCGATAACAGCTATTCGCGGGCGGTTTGCGGTATAAATTTTCGGAACTGCAACTTTCGTGGGCGGAACGCGGTACGGGCTGTTTCGACACCGCCCGCACCGCTGCCCAAGGCTATGTACATGAAATGTGTGATTAATCGTGATAAAACTCTCAAAATCACCTAAAACATTCAAAACAATCAAAAAAAGTTATCCGCAACTTGGTATTGGGCCTGACAGCCTGTAGTTTTTTTGATTTGGGTGCCAAGGAGGTGTTGGAGCTTTGTAATAATGGTGGGCTGCGTCAATTTCTTTTGGACCAATTATTTGGGTTTAGCGGTGAGATTTTCTCCTACAACACCGGTGTTGTGTTGTGTTGTAATAATTGCCAGACGATGCATTGCAAATGGTCATTTGAAAAGATGGGATTTGGATTCTCGAATCTTGTTGGTTGGTATTTTGGTCCGGCGACGTTAATTCCAAAACTAAAATACAGATTTGCAACCCTACGTTTTGCATTTGCCGGCTGTTCAGAGTCGTCAGTCGTCAGACGAAGATATCAATTATCTCTGCATTTCTGGCGACTCTTGTCCGGCAAAAAATTTGTGGAAATTAAGGAATATTTATTTGCGTCTTGAATTTCGTTTAAACTTCTTGAAAATCAGTAGCTAAGAAGGTATGGATTTGCTTCGTGTATAAACGAGCTTTTGACTGAATTTGGAGTTGGAAAATGAAGTAATTCTTTAGTGAGGGTAGCTTATCTTTTTCTCTAGAAAATAATGGAACTTTTGTGATTTTTTTAGTTTAATTTGTGAAAGGCAAATTTGCTTATTATTATAGTTATTGCTTGGATGAATTGAAGATATCCATATTTTTAGAGCGATCTTGAGCTTCATAGGTTTGCCTTTGGGATTTAATTAAGATCATAATCCACAACGTACCAAGTATATTTCCAACTAAGTTGGATTTGGGGGTCAGATGTACGCGGCCTTACGCTTATAATTATAGAAAGAGGTCATTTCCATTGCGACCAATATGCATTGCATCATTTGATGTATTGAATTCCAGCAACATCACTCAATAGAAGCACAAGAATTTAATAAAATCATTTTGGATTTAATTAAGTACATGTTACAAATCTCTAATCATTGACTTGATCTAATGCTTTTATAATAAGCTATATTTTTTTTAATAAGCCAAAATTCATTAATAGAACAAATATGTATAAGAAGAATGAAAGAATACAAGAGGAGAACTATACACTTATCTAGTTGACTACAACTTTGCAGCTTGCAAATGCACTTTGCTCTTGTAGTTCTTTGTACCCCCTACTAATATAGTTAAGAGTGATCAGATACATGACTCATCTAACATCATAGTAGATCACAAAGCAGCTCCGCATTTAGATCATTGTCATCATCCGCTCTTCATCAAATCAAAGTGTCATGACTGTCACATTGTCAACACCCATTTTAGGGTCATTGGTACACAACTCAGCTAAGCCTGGTGAGCTATCCATGTAGTGGAAGCAGGGTTAATACTCCGAACTACAATCGCACAGTACATAAACAAGGAACTAGGTTATAGCCAACTAGACAGCACAAAAGCAACCTAAGATTCCGGACTAACCCAATCTAATCATGTTTCTGCTGCCATAGATACATATGCATATGCATATGTAATGATTTGTTATTGCTGCTTTTAACCAAGAGATATAAAGGTAATTTTTGAATATGCATGACTCATGCTGGAGTCTGTAAATGATCAAGAAGATACCTTTGTTCGTCTCACTTTATGTGAGATTAGTAATATCCATGGGCCCCTTGATGCAGTGATAATTGTTATGCATACATTTGTGATTATGGGATAATCACATATAAAATAATTATGTACTGAGCATCAAGAAAATTAATTAATGGTCAAGGCCGATACATTTCTACGCTTTGCATTAATTAATGGATATTACGGGACAAAGAAATTAATACTAAAGAAAATTAAATGATCACGATTTGTCTGTACTAGATCGGGTGATCATAATGTATTGCTAAATGCCAATTATGATTTATAAATCAAAGAATATTAATTTATTACCGATATGGATATGAATCCTACTGGTCTCTCTATTTGACGAACTGAAGTATAGAGACTTAATTGTGTGAGACATAATTTATGAATTTTGCGAATGGATCAAAATTGGGCTTAGGAAATTAGTAGGACCTAATTAATTTGACTCAAAAATGAGGAGAAGAATCGGGCCTCGGTGGGACCAACCCAATTCACGGCTATTGAGCAGAATTGAGCCTAGTCCAATTTGGTGGGGGTTGAGCAGAATTTAGCTATTGGGCTCGATTCTGTTCATATTTTTGTGTGAGGTGTTGTTCCGACCGTTTTTGTGTTGGGGGTTGTGTAGATATCTGTGGGTGTTGCTTAGAATTTTGTTTGAGCTTAGAGTTTTTGGTGTGGGTGTTATGTAGAGTATTGGTTATTTTTCTGATATTTTGTACTTTGTCGAATTTGAAGTATTTTTGGGAGGTGTTATAGTGTGTAGTAAATATAGACTCGAGTAATAATTATGGTAACCTGAGGTCGTGTCCGGTGACAAGGGGTACGCTTCGACACTTGGAATGTGGGGACTTTGACATCAAAGTCTTTAGAGTTGGTAGATGTCTTAAGAAAGAGAAGAGTGGATGTGGTATGTCTGCAAGAGACAAAATGGAAAGGGGAAAGAGCAAGAGAGGTCAATGGGTACAAATTATGGTACGCTGGGTTGGCTAGCGGGAGGAATGGAGTGGGAGTTATGGTGTCGGATAGATTCAAGGATTGTGTAGTAGAGGTGGCGATGTGCGATGATAGACTTATCTCATTGAATATGGTGGTAGGGGCGGAGGTGGTAAATGTTTTTTGTGGTTACGCGCCTCAAGGGGGCCTAGGCGAAAGGGAGAGGTGCAATTTCTTGGAAAAGCTAGATACCGTAGTTAGTGGCATTCCTAGGGAGCAAAAGACCTGCATGGGTGGTGATTTTAATGCTCATGTTAGTGTAGGGGTGGATGGGTATCAAGGTGTACACGGGGTTTTGGGTTTGGTTTGAGAAATGACAGTGGTAGGGAGCTTCTGGACTTCGCATATGCGCATGAGTTGATGGTGGTTAATACATTTTTTAAGAAAAAAGATGACCACTTGATCACATTTCAGAGTGGAGGCCGTAGTACACAGATTGACTTCTTCCTTTTGCGTCAAGTGGATAGGAGTCGATGTACAAACTATAAGGTGTTACCGGGTGAATCGTTGGCATCACAACATCGTTTATTAGTGTTGGATGTCAGATGGAGAGGAAGAGTCAAGGAGTAGAGTCGAGGCGGTAGAGAAAGATTACTTTGGAAGAACCTTGAGGGAGAGGCAGTTGTAACCTTCAGAAATATGTTCGCTCCGGCATGTTTAGTTAGGCCAACAGAGGGTGCAGATCATTTGTGGTCAGCCATGGCTATGATCATTAGGGGAACAACAAAGGAAGTGTTAGGGGTTGCATACGGCAGAGGGAGTCATGATAGAGAAGCGTGGTGGTGGAATGGGGAGGTACAGGAAAAAGTTAAAGCTAAGCAAGATAAATTTAAACAATTCATGGCGACTAACGGGACGAAGAGAAGGTGCAGCGAAAGAGGAGTATCGGCAGGCGAGGACAGAGGCAAAGAGAGCAGTTGCAGAAGCTAAAAGCAAGGCCTACAAGAATATGTATAAGAGATTGGATACTAAGGAGGAAGCGCAAGGTATGTATAAGCTTGCAAAAGCCCAAGACTGGAAGAGTAGAGATATGGACCGTTAGGTATATAAAGAATGAAGATGGCAAGACTCTTTTGACGGAGATGGAGATTAGAAGAAGGTGGGAAGGATACTTCAGTAAGCTGTTTAATGAGGCGCATGATTATGGTAGTATTGTGGAGGGTCGGGAGGCGGGGCAACGATCGACAAATTGTTGCGTTGTTGAACGGATATCCGTAGAGGAGGTGAAGGGGGGCACTTGGCAAGATGGGGAGGGCAAAGGCAGTGGGGACAGATCAGATACCGATGGAAGTATGAAAGTGTCTAGGAGAAGTAGGGGTGTGATGGCTAACGACACTTTTTAACATCATCCTACAGACGGGAAAGATGCCAGAGGAATGGAGGAGTAGCGTGGTAGTACCACTATATAAGAATAAGGGGATGTGCAACAATGTAACAATTACAGGGGTATTAAACTCTTGAGTCATACTATGAAGTTGTGGGAGAGAGTTATTGAGTGTAGATTGCGGAGAGAAGTGCAAGTTAAAGAGAATCAATTTTGGTTAATGCCTGAGAGGTTGACGACAAAAGCAATACATCTCCTCAGACAGCTAATGAAAAAATACTGAGAACATCAGCAAAATCTCCATATGGTCTTTATAGATTTAGAAAAAGCATACGATACTATACCGAGTGATGTTATTTGGGAATGTTTGAAGTCCAAGAATGTCCCATGGATGTATGTGAGGGATATACAGGATATAGGATATTTATGAGGGTGCAAGGACTAGTGTGCGGACCCTAGTGGGAGAAATAAAATATTTTTCGGTGGATATGGGTTTGCACCAAGGGTCAGCACTAAGCTCATTCCTTGTTGCGATACTTATGAATGAGCTCTCTCAGTACATACAAGACGAAGTGCCATGGTGTATGTTGTTCGCATATGACATTGTTTTAGTGCAAAGACAAAGGAAGAGGAGAACGATAAGCTGGAGCGTTGGAGAGTAACACTAAAAACTAAAGGACTATGCCTGAGCCGTTCAAAGTCTGAGTACATGATGTGCAAATTCGCTAACGGAACGGAATAAGGTGGAATGGAAGTTATGATTGCGAATCAAGTACTCCCACAGAAGGATAGTTTCAAATATCTAGGATCTGTCATACAAAAGAATGGGGGTGTTGAGGGTGATGTCATTCATCGCATCAAGGTTGGATGGATGAAATGGTGAGCGGCTACTAGAGTGTTATGCGATAAAAGATTCCCACTAAAGTTGAAGGAAAAATTTTATAGGACAGTGATAAGACCGGCCATGTTATACGGGTCAGAGTGTTGGGCTATGAGACTGTCGCATGCGCA
>JAOWBN010007150.1:0-11133 GCA_028565015.1 Pinguicula moranensis | reverse complement strand
CTTTGACGGCTTTCCTTTGCCTTCCTGTTGCTTCCTACATCACTGGACAAGTCATTTATGTGGATGGAGGATTCACTTCTTGTGCTTAAACTTATACTTGTCATGGTATCTACAAACTATAATGATTCGAGGAAGAAACAGATTGCTTGCATATGTTCTGTTGTATAGGACAATTTCAATTAGTTTAGTAATGAATGGAATAATATACAAAGAATAACTGTCCATTACAAATGGATGGTAGAATCGTCATTACAATTTATTTAACCTAATAATGAATTGGAACAAAATGATTATATTACATTCGGTGCTTCTATTTTTGGATGACCGGTGGTATTCAACTATTTGTCGATTAGTCCATAGGGATTCGCCCAGTCGATCCCAGTCGAATTAGGGATCTGCCCAGTCGACCCCAGGTGAATTAGGCAAACGGCTGACCAGGCAAGTTTCAGTTATAAAATCGGAGTCTAGCCCCAATTCCGTGTTCCTAGTGGGGATCGAACCCACAACCTCTCGGAATACCAAAGTGTTATGGGGATTTTCTAGACCATTAGTTCAGTGCTTCTATTAATTGAAGTTGCTGAAATTTAATCTATCAAATGACGCAATGCATATTGGATCACAACGTAAATGACCTTTTTATATAATTAAAAGGATACTACATATTCTAACTTAATTAAGAATATATTAAATACGTTGCAGAGTGGATAATATAAAGAGATTAAAACATGTTAAGCTGATTAACTTAAGAGGTCATCTTCATCAGAAGCGCCAGCAGTATATGCAAAAGGGTCCGCTCCAATTCATACCCTCTCGACTGCCTCAGTGGAAGCTCAACCAATTCACAAATCTGAGCCATCTATTTACTAACACCACCACCATCATCATACCAAACCTCATACAACCTTTAATCATCCTCCCTTTTGAAACCCTTGGCTGCATGCTCTCGCGATTATCTCGCTCTGCCGGCGATTCTTCACAGAATCTCTAGATATCTCGTTTTCTTCACAAATCGCTCTGTGGATTGTGTTTTAGAGTGTATGTAACTCAATTGTCACTCTGTTCATTCGGTGTTTGTTAGATCCTTGAGGATCTTCCGTGCTGGTTCGTGAAGAAGGTGTATCAAGGACCTCCTTTGGCGGTTCTAGGTTTTATCAAGAGAAGAACAAATCGGTGGCGAGCATCCTGATTAGGAGCTCAACGTGGAGTAGTTGATGTTTAACTTCGACGAACCACGGGACTTACATTTGGTGTCTTCTTCTTTATTTTATCTTTAGTTACAAATTAAATAAGCCAAACTCTCAAAGAAGTTACTAACGTATCATTCAAGCCGTATAGATTCAGGTCCAAAAATTCCGACAGTGGTATCAGAGCATGGCTCGTGTTCGTGTGAAGAATTTTTTTGGATCTGAGTAGAGACAAAAAAAAAACCTTAGAAGGCTAACCAAGGATCCAACCTTGGAAAACCTAACAGTGTTAGGGGGTAACAATTTCTGTTAACCCTTTTTCAGTAAATCTATTAGTACTGTTAGTTGGAATCTTATTTATAGCTTACCTACCTGCGCAGCTTGCCACTGCTGTGTGAAATTTCTTTGGCCCTCGGCCACTTGCATGCTAAGTTGTTTCTTTGTGAAAACTGCTGAACAAGAACTAGATCTTTCTGTCTTAGAACTAGATCCTTCTGTCTTAATTCATCAAAATCAGTTGTTAGAATAGGAAAAAAAATTTAAGATCAACACTCTCCGTCAATAGTGTCAGATTAAGAATTTTTTAGAATAGACAACATGACAACTAGGATTGAAATTAGTATGTTTGATGGGAAATGCGATTTTAATAGTTGGAGCAAGCGTATGAAAGCCATTATCACATCATAAAGTACACCATGCATTAAAAGAAGATGTAAATAGCTGGCCAGAAGAATATAAGAAGAAATCAGAAGAAATAAATGAAGAAGCATATAACCTACTAATTTTAAATCTGTCAGACTCGGTCCTTAGGAAGGTATATGGGGATGAAAATCCACTAAAACTATGCAATAAGTTAAACTCCCTCTATGAATCTAAAATTGCAAGTAATCTGATCCTTATAAAAGGGATCTTATTTTCATTTAAAATGGATGCATCTAAAACTATTGATGAAAATCTTGATAAATTTTTTTAATTATGTCAAATGCGTAAAGGAACAGAACATGAACTAGATGAACCAAGCTTAGCAATGATCCTATTAAATTCTGTAACTGAAGACTACTCTGTTGTAAAAAATGCTTTACAATACTCAGGAGTTGTTCCCAAAACTGAAATAATTATGTCAGGATTAAAGTCTAGAGAAATAGGGATAATAACAGTAGGAAAAACTCAAATGCATTATTTGTGAATAGTAGAGCACCTGCCGATCAGAATAAAAATGATAGATACAAAGATAAAAAAGAAACTAGGTCATGACACTACTGCAAGAAACCTGGACACTTAATTAAGGACTGTTATGCTCTGAAAAATAAAGAGAAAAGAAAATCAGAATCAAACATAGCAAGTGAAAGTGAAGTATTATATATGTCTAGTTGTCTAGCTGAAGCACTTACTGTCTCTGATGATAACTTGAGAAGGGAATGGGTTTTAGACTTAGGATGTACATTTCACATGAGTACTTTTAAACACTGGTTTGACAATCTAGATGAAACTAGAAAAGGACTTGTCTATATGGGAAATTTTAAGACGTGTACAGTGGAAGGAATAGGAACAATAAACTTAACACTCTCTAGTAAAATTAAAGTAACTATTAATGATGTTAGATATATCCCAGACTTAAAAAGAAATCTTATCTCTTTAGGAGGTTTAGAAGTTTTCAAGCTGAAGATGGTCTCTTAACTGTGTCTAAAAATAAAGAAATACTTTTAACTGCAAGAAGGAGAAATAGACTATATTTCTTAGAAGGAGAACATATGGAAACAGAAAATGAATGCTCCTTAGTCATGTCAACAACTAAAAACACTAGAACTTGGCATTTAAGATTGGGTCATATGAGTCAGAAAGGATTGTTAATCTTACACAACCTAGGAAGTCTAAGAAAACCAGCAATGTAACTTAGAATTCTGTGAAGCATGTGTTCTTGGAAAACAACACAGGTTAAAGTTTCCTAAAGGAATCCATAAATCCAATTCAATCCTTGAATACCTACACGCTGATTTATGGGGTCCTGAGTCTGTGGCAACACATGGGGGTACTAGGTACTTCTTAAGCATTGTTGATGACTTTAGCAAAAAAGTATGAGTATTTTTACTAAAAACTAAAGATCAGGCCTATGTAAAATTTGCAGAATGGAAAACACTAACTGAGAACCAAACAGATAAACATATTAAATTCCTAAGAACTGACAATGGTTTAGAATTTTGCAATTCTCTGTTTGACTCTCTGTGCACTAAATGTGGAATAACTAGACATAATACTGTTAGATACACACCACAACAAAATGGCATAGCTAAAATAATGAATAGAACTCTGTTGAATAAAGTAAGATGTTTGTTAGTTACCTCAGGATTAAGAAAACCTTTTTGGGGAGAGGCACTAAGCACGGGAGCCTATCTTATAAATAGGAGTCCCTCTTCTACCTTAGACTTTAAATGCCCTGAATTTGTCTGGACCGGTAGAGACCATAATCTGATTCACTTGAGAGTGTTTGGGTGTGCAACCTATGCACACACAAAGTCAGGAAAACTTGACCCCGTATCTACCAAATGTGTCTTTCTTGGTTACCAAGAAGGAACACAAGGATATAGACTTTGGGACTTGAGTCAACCAGGAGCATCAATAATAATCAGTAGAGATGTGGTGTTTAATGAAATTGATTTTCCTTGTGTGATTAAAACTTCAGCAGAAACAACAAAGGGAAATGAGAATGGGAATGCTCCAATTGAGGTGGATCTAGGCAAGAAAATTCCTTCACATGAATCTGTCATGGGTTCTGAAGAAACAGAAACACCCATAGAACCTGGTCTGATTCAAGTTGACCAGTCCCTTCCTTCAACTCCCAACAGTTCATCTGAACAGCCCCAAGAAAATTCATATAGCATAACCCTAAACAAAGGAGTTAGAGAAAAAAAAGAACATCTATAAAGTTTTCAAACTATGTAGAATGCATTAAATATGCCTTTGCTATTGCAAATGAATTACTTGCTCCTGAACCTAACTGTTTTGAAACTGCCATGAAGTCTGAAAAATCTGAACAGTGGAAATTAACTATGAAAGAAGAAATGAATTCACTAGAAAAAAAAAATCAGACTTGGAACTTAGTCCCCAAACCTAGAGATCAAAAAGTAATTGGATGTAAGTAACTTAAAGAAGGAATACTAAAATCTGACCCCTACTTGTTTAAAGCTAGACTAGTTGCTAAAGGGTTCTCACAAAGAGAAGGGATAGACTATAATGAAATCTTCTCACCAATTGCAAAATATAAGACTATCCGCATTATGCTTGCATTTGTTGCTAGTCTTGACTTGGAATTAGAACAATTAGATGTTAAAACTGCATTTCTAAATGGTGACTTAGAAGAAGAAATCTACATGTCTCAACCACTAGGATTCATAAATAAAGATAAACTACATTATGTATTTTCATTAAAGAAATCTTTGTGTGGACTTAAACAAGCATCTAGACAATGGTATAAGAAATTTGATGCCTTTATGGAAAAACTTAAATTTTAATCAGAGTAGCTATGATCCATGTCTGTACTACAAAAATTATGAAAACTCCTTTGTGTTTCTATTACTATATGTTGATGATATGCTCCTAATTAGTCAAACAAAATTTGAGATTATGAACCTAAAACAAAAGCTTAAATCCACGTTTGAAATGAAGGACCTAGGTGAAGCCAAAAGAATTCTAGGAATTGAAATCGACAGAAATAGAGCCTTAGGAACGCTTAAGTTGCATCAAACAGCATATCTACACAAAGTCTTTAAAAAAATTCGGTTTTGATACCTTAAAATCTTTCACCTTGCCTGTTGCTCCACACTTTATGTTAGATAAGTCAAAAAAGTCCTAAGACATACACTGAATTTGAAAGAATGCAAAATGTACCATATGCAAATGTACTAGGATCCTTAATCTGTAGTATGGTAAGCACTCGCCCTGACCTAGCTTTTGCAGTCTCCTTACTCAGTAGGTACATGGCACAACCTGGTCAAGACCATTGGCAGGCACTTAAGTGGACAATACATTACTTAATTGGAACATCAGAATTAGGATTATGTTTCAATAAGAGTACCTCTAGAGACTTAATAGGATATGTTGATAGTGACTTTGCAGGTGATATAGACTCTAGAAAATCCACAACTAGTTATACCTTCCTATTCTGTGGACTCTGTGTGAGTTGGAAATCCCAAATACAACCCGTAGTTGCACTTTCAACCACAGAAGTAGAATACATAGCCATGGCATATGCATTTAAAGAGGGTATATGGATTCAAGGACTACTAAAGGAATGTGAAATATTTAACTCTGTAGCTACAATACTCTCAGACAGTCATTCTACTATATATTTGAGTAGAAACCCTATATTTCATGAATGCACTAAACATGTTGACATTAAATTTCATTTCATAAGAGATATACTTGCTGAAAAACAACTGAAGTTAGAAACAAATATCAACCGAACAGAATGCAGCTGACATAGGAACAAAAATAATTACTCAATATAAATTTCAATATTGTTTGAAGTTAATTGGTATGGATTAATCCGACTCTTCCCTCTATTTGTGTTACTTGCTTCCTATTTTATTTTTTATGCATTATAATCTTCTAGTGAATTATATGGTGACTTCAAGGTGGAGAATGTGAAATGTAAAGTCCCCATAATACCCCTGCTTAAGTGATTTAATCTGTACCATCCATTAATGTTTTAATCGCATGCACCTCATTGAGGCACGTGGCAAGATCCAGTTCATCCATGCATTGCTAAATCCAAAGGCTCATGATTGTCCATGAACATTTCGTGAATCAATATTGACCATACAATCAAGATCTCATCCTACGGACAAATATGACTGTGACTTCTCGGGCAGAGCAATAGATTGCGACCATCGATGAACACTAGATTGAATGGCTGGAATCCAAACAGACACTTCGACTGACGAGCCAAATCTGGACCGTTCATGTGGACACCTACGGATGAAATCAGAAGACAATACAACTGGGAAATCCAGTCCATCCACGTGCCCTCTTCATCCTACGGGTGAAACTTGACCGTTTGAAGATTCAGTCCAGGCCTTTAATTCAGAAGATCTAACGGCTGAAGTCGAAGAGTCTTAAGGACTCTACTTACATGCCACTCACACATTTCATATGGATCGTCTTCTGCAACCCTTGACCGCACGCTCTTGCGATTACCTTACTTGCCGGCGATTCTTCACAGAATCTTTAGATATCTCGTTTGAATCACAAATCCAAGTGTGGACTGTGTTTTAGAGTGTATGTGACTCAAGTGTCACTCTGTTCATTCGGTGTTTTTTAGATCCTTGAGGATCTTCGGTGCTGGTTCGTGAAGAAGGTGTATCAAGGACCTTCTTTGGCGGTTCTAGGTTTTATCAAGCGAGGAATATATCGGTGGCGACATCCTGATTAGGAGCTCAACATAGAGTATTCAAATTTTAATTTAATCACAAGAATTATATTTGGTGTCTTCTTCTCTATATTATCTTTCGTTACAAATTCCGTAAGCTAAAATCTCAAAGAAGTACTAACGAATTGTTCAAGCCTTATAGATTCAAGTCCAAAAATTTCGACATTTTCTTTCCCTTGATCAAGATCATATCAGGGTGAAGAGAAACCGTGGAATTATCATCGTTAATGGCCTCACCTCATCCCCACCAGTCTATTGGCAGGCTTTTTTACTCTCCAGGATGGCTGTAGTAAAACCCCTCTTCGTGCCCTTAGAATCGGATGATTCTTCTGGTTGTTGGTTACCCATGTTCTTGAACCAAAGCGAGATTGAATCTTTCTCCTGTGGTGGGTAGTTCTTGGGAAAATGCCTCGTTAATTTTTTTTTAATATGCAAATTCGTATATCCTGTGTGGGTAATTCGGGTTGGGTATTGAGTTGGATACTACTTAGCCCCGCAGATTTCTTAAAATTATAATTGGATTATAAATACATTTTTTCAAAAAATAACTCATCATTTTTTAAAAAAAAATTCTTATAAGTCAATTATAAGCCTAAGAAGGTTGCACAAAACACTCACTTACTAGTCATGAACCATATATGGTTACCCACTAGAAGTGTGTCCATTCACAAAACACTCCTTATGGCCTTCTCAGAACACTATGGCAATTGTACTAACAATACTGTCGAACTAAGGGCGGCAATCTCTGGCCTTCGGCTTTGTAAGGAACATGGCTGGCGAAAAGTTATTCTGGAATCAGACTCCTCACTTCTAGTGGGATGGATTACAAAAGCGGAGTGCCAACCTTGGTACCTTTGGGATTATTGGGATGAATGCACGGAGATAAAATATGGTATGCATGTTCAGACCCTTCACATCTATAGGGAAGACAATCACGCAGCAGATAAGCTTGCTAAACTTGGTGCTCAAGGCCAAAGCTACAATTTCCCCCATTTAGACCAGGTGCCTAGACGAGTTCGAGGCGATCTGCGAATGGACAAATGGGGCATACCGAACATCAGATTTTGATTGATGACACGTTCGGTTGCTGTGAGCTGGCCCTAGTCTTCAGAGGAGGCAGGCTAGACCTCCGGATGGACTAGCGGACAAATATGAATGTAGAACTAGCAAAAAGTAGAATTGTTTTGCTTTAGCAAAATGTAAATTGCTCACGGCATTCTCCGTGGATCTTTCTATTAATATATGACCAGCAGTTCCATTAAAAAAAAAACCATATATGGTTTGTGTTTTTGATTGAACTGTTGACAAGAATAAAATTATTTAAGGTTGTGGTCCATTTTATGCCCAATCCAGGATTTTATTGGGCTGGGCTCAGTAAATGAGGCCATGCCCATGTATTCAGTTTGGCCCATATAAGAACCATTCTGATTGGGACTGATTTTTTTTTGACAAGTTATGGGACTGAAAATAAAACAAGAAATTCTGATTTGGGGGTTTCAGCCTTCAGTCTACCTACGACTACGATTTCGATTTTCGACTATTTTGATATTTGGCCCCTGTTTCCCTAAATTCTCCAGAAGTATTTTCACTTTGACCCTATTCTCTCTGTTCTTTCTCCGCTAAAGCCCCTGACAAAGGTTACTACCCTTTCTCAATTTCCAAGTTATTATTTAATTTTTGTGGAATGAATTGAATTCTCAGCTCCTTCCGTTTCTTGTGAAGTTCTGTGGGAAAATTTAGGTATTTATGAATAATTCGCTACCCACTTGTAATCTCGCTTTAGTTTGTTGGATTTCTGTGTTTGCTTGTTTCCTGGTTACCTGTTTTGGGGGATTCGTTTCGTTTTGCCCACAAAAAATTCTTCGAAAAGGAAGCTTGTTTTGATTCAGGTCAAATGTGAGTTTTATCGGAAATTGAGGAACAGAAACAAGAAAAAACCTTCTTTCCCTCTTCTAGTATGATTTGTATCCCTTATGGGACAGGGTTTTAGTTTTCGTTTGTTTTTTTACCTGTGATTTAATCTTAGATTTTTTTAATATATTCTGTATCTGATGGTTCTTAGTAGGGTATAACTTATATGAACTGAAACAGGCCTGCATTATGGGATGAGTAGGGAATAGGTGGAGATGGAAGTAGAAAGAGAGATTGTACATTGCAAATGGAGTTAAAAACTTATCATTGACAATTATTTTCGTTCTATGCTTAGGGTGAATTAGATCAAATTGACTCTATTAAATTTCAGTATTTCTATTAGTAAAATTATTGGAAATTAATACATCAAATGACACCATGTATATTGTGTCGCAATAGAAACAACATTTTTGTATAATTATAAGGGTAATGCTGCGTACATTTGACCCTATACCCTAACTTGATTGGGAATATATTGAGCATGTTGTTGTTGTAGAAGTAGAAAAAGAGAAAATATATCTAAATTAGTAAAGAACAGTTGACGGAGAGGAAATTGATGTGGAATTGATACTTGGATAGGTTTATGCAGCATCCACTTCTGGAGTCGACATGCTGCAATGTATATTTTTTATGTATACAGATACACATTTGTAAGAAAGGGTAATTGGAAGAGCTTTCGACCTTGCCATTTGTATGAAATTTTTGATCTCATGCAACTTGGCCACAGTTGCGACAAGCCGAAAAGATAAAAACTTCCGATTATGGGTTTTAGGCATGCTTCACTGATACTATTTTCCCCTAAATGCATACGATCAAGATTTTTTAATATATTCTTCTATGAATTTCTTTAGCTTGGTAACTTTTTATCTCATAATTAACTCCAAAGGCTTAATTATTTACTTCCTCAGTTAGTGAACTTATTTGCTTTATCTGTAAAGTGATATATATCTATCTACTGACCCTATTGGAAATATGATCACTTTGTTCTGATAATACCCCTCTCTGGTTCTTAATTTTTGACATATCTGTGCAGATAGTCCGTGGAATCAAAAGAGTCTCTTAAGTCCGTGGAATCGAAAGAGTTCCTTAAAAATCACCATGGGCGATGATGCTTTTGATGAGAACTTATTGACTGAAAAGTTGGCTAAACTTAATAGCTCTCAGCAGAGCATCGAATGTATCCTTTTGACCTGTTAAAACTGGCTGTTTTGTTTTTTTAACAAGTAAAACTGCTGTTTGTAATATTTTCCAATTTCAGATAGCACCATGGCTGCTGGTTGCATATTAACTTTGGCTTGTATCTCTTGAGTGGACCTTTATTTTGGGCCTGTGACTCTTTTGCAAGATCACCCATTACAGCCTCAGGCTACTGCGCGGATTTCGCTTCTTAAACATGTTTTGGCTTCTTGTTATTTATAATAATGGGATTAATACAATTTCCCCCCCTCACCCCTCCAAAAAAAATATTGGGATAAATAGTTCATTTCCTGCTTGTGAATCTCGTGATAGTGAAACCTTCCTGTGTAAATTCTTGAACTATTTTCTTGCTTCTATGAAAAAAAGGAATATATTTTTTATGTTTCTTCTCTTCCTGAGTACTATTTCTATCCTGTATTTCCGGGTGAAAATCAAGTGCATATGATTACTTTTGAGATTATCCATTAGGTCCAGAAAGTAACCTATTCTTTAGGCATCTCATTTATTCATATGAGAACTTTACCTACGTTTACTACCAAATATAGCCAGTAACAAGTTTGTTGCTTGTTGCTTGTGTTTTTTGTGCTTTTTGCAAAAAAATGATGTGGTTATTTTCTTGCTGGGATGTGGATGGTGTTGTATATGATTGTTTGTATGATACTTGTTGGAGGATTACCGTTAACATCTGCTAAGCTTTCTCCCGTTGGTGTATTTCTCACCGCAAGAAGGCCAAGCAAGTGGTTGAACGATGGGATGCAGTATTTAAATCTGCAAATCGAGAGAAACGAGTTCCTCTTTTATATTTGGCCAATGACATCCTTCAAAACAGCAGGCGTAGAGGCAGCGAATTTGTAAATGAGTTCTGGAAGGTACTTCCTGCAGCACTGAAAGGTATTTATGATAGTGGTGATGAAGTTTGCAGAAAAGTGGCATCGAGGCTGGTAATTCATCAACCATCTTCCGTCTCTCCTTAGCCTTTTTCTTCTTAACTGAGAGCTCTTGTCTTCAATTTTTCTCTTATTTTCTTGGGAATGCTATCAATTCTAGGTTGACATCTGGGAAGAAAGAAAAGTTTTTGGTTCCAAGGCTCAAAGTCTTAAACATGAATTGGCTGGTAAGGATCCTTCCTCTGGCAAGAATCCTTCTTCTGCAACAGATCGTGCTCCAGGCAAGATTCCTTCTCCAGCTGAAAATGGTAAAGTTTTAAACCCCATCAAGGTTGTGAAGAGAGATGCCAACTCATTGAGGATTGTAAGTCTATTCATTTAAGGGTCAGAATGCTTCCACATTTTTTGTGAAATTGCTATCACGCCAGTATCATTTGTTAGTCTATTCTCTTTGATTCTAGAAATTGGCTGTTGGAGGCTTGCCAGAAAAAATCATAACTGCTTTCCAGTTGCTGCATGATGAAATTGT